>VCMS01000520.1:0-21303 GCA_022539475.1 Gracilaria domingensis | reverse complement strand
CAGACGTTTATCAAGATTTTCTCAACACGTTACTCTATATCTATCTATATATATCTCAAAGGAAACGTATAGAATTGAGTCCCTCGTTCTAAGCCAGTATTATGTCTAGATGTGAACGCACCAATGAAAATGACGCCAAGCTTCAGGAAGGCTTTGGTCGCGTTTACCTTGTTGGCGAAACGCAAAGTTGGATAGCAATCAGCGAATCTCCGTTTTTGGCATAATTGGTAACTACCTCAATGTGAAGCTTCTGCAAGTGCTTCAAGCAACATGACTTTCTCAGAACTGTATGCGTACGAGTCGATAGCATCAGACTACTATATATAAATCATATCCAGTTGATAGCAGTAAGACCGCGCTTGCGAAAGCAAGGTTCGCATCAAGTTACAGGTCGCAGTGGCAAGGATTCAACACTTCGGCAGACAGAGAAAAACCCCGTAAAAACAAACGGCCCCTGAGATAAAAGCAAGAACCAAGTGCCACAAATGTGAAAAAGTAGGGACAAGTGGAGAAGCGACCACCGAAGAGGCACGTCCTAAAACCAGCACTCCTCTGCTTAGATGAGTCCTCGCAAAAATCTTCAAGATAAGAGAGAACGTCATATCTCTTCAAACCTGTTCATTCCTGTTCGAATACCTTCTGAACCAGTGTTAGTAGAGACGTTGTTGCCCCTTACTTTGTATGAATGGTTGCCCCGTACAGCGGTATTGACAATGCTGATAGCTGCATAATGATTAAAACAGCGTCAGTACCGATCCTCTATCTCTCTATATCTTGTAGCGGATCGACGCTTCAATTATGGAAAGGATATCTCTATTTCGAGTGCAATTAGACCTATCTGGGATCCGTGGTACTCGAAGCTCAGAGACGACGGGTGATGAGATGCAAGTTGTTAGAATCAGTCATTTGCTGCATGTAGGTCAAACGCAGTGTTTTTGATCGTAGGAACCGAAATGGATCCAAGCACTGGGCAACATAGACACATTGGATATCTATATCGCGTTGCAATTATGACCTTATGGAAAATGGAACCTAAGGGATTCATCTCCGCGTGAAAGATCACGACATGGCATAACTACATTCTCTCGTCACTCTTGTAGTTAGTTTCCTGTCTAGGGTTGCACCATAGTGTTGCAGATGTAAAGAAGAAGTCATATAGAAATATCCTTATCTTGCTAATGGCAACGTAGCTGACTTCCACAGGTCGATGATTCAATGAATGACCTGTGAGCGAGGTCAAACGTGATACACTTGGTCGATAAGTTAATCGACATATTTGTCTGTTTCACGGCAGCAACTCGGACAAAAGGTTACTGTTTACAGAGAAACGAGATGGACTGAAGAGTCAATAAGTTATTCTACTGGAAGTGTTTAAGAAATGCAACCATTGTAAGGACGACATCCTCCCTCAGAGACCACTAGAAAGTTGTCTCTGTTAGTACCTGAGTAGGTCTTTAATGACGTGGTATGCGCCTAAGATCACATTTTCTTGGACGAAGTTGGTGTGTTTTCCACCCGCAATGAGACTCGTGCATCTAGATATTCTGTCGTGGCTTGCCAGTCAGTAGATACAATCTGGTGTTATGGACTAGTGGCTATCTCCTGGCCTATTGTTCAGCAACACACCGCATTGTTGAACATACATCAACAGTTTATAGTGAACATGAGTATCAAATAACTTTAGTTAGTGTGCTTACAACATGGTGCTTCGACAATCGCATCTACAACCACCACCAACTCGCCCAGACAAGTAAAGAATCTATGCCGCAAACGAATAGGCCGCGCCACTGACATGAAAATTGCCCCTTACCACGATCGGGCGGGTGCTTTCGAACCGTTCAAGTGCAGTGCGGCACTGTATATCACGCGTGCGACTAAAACAGTATATATATATTCCATGGTCATAATTGAGGTAACCTGCCAGAAAAGTCCCCCCGCGTCCCGCCCTCATTTTTTTCTGGTCTTTGTAATCCTCGTGCTGTAGTGCATTGGAGCAGCTTTTTTGTATCGACCAAGGGTCTATACATGCTGCGCAAACAGGTTTTGATCTTCTGTAAAACGGGCGACTTGTAGCTATTTCCATATCTTATATCTGGCTTAAAAAACCTCATCCTCCTCCTCGCTTCAGTTAAGCATTGCGCCCCGAAGTATTGATTCTAAAGTTCAGGTTGTTTCTCCAATTACTTAGGTACGTTGAATCATCCGTTTGCAGATCGCTCTTGTCCCCCAAGGGAGGTTTAACCTCCCCAGTGCTGTCTAACACATCTGCAACAGCTCGTTACATTGTGTTCAGGCATGCTGTATTGCTTGACAATACGTTGTTTACTCACCTCCATTGTGTCCCGACACTGATGTAACGCGCAGACAAGCGGGAACTCTGAGTTTCTTTGTTTATCATGATTGACGTTTGGCAGATTGGTTTCTCCATAACTACGTACTGCAAGAATGTTATTTGGCTATCCGTCTGTCACGACGAACCGATCTTTCGACAGTACGTTCTTACTTGATTACTACTTTTTATTATGCCGAACGGCTTCTCAAAGTGATTTACTCATTATTTGAAATCCTTAAGTGGCCTTGTCTATCAGGCCCTTCTCGCTTTTCCTCTCCCTCCGTTCGGGTACACGGCATCCCGTGGGTGACCCAAAGCTTTTAATGCACCCAGGGATGTCATAGTCGTCGTAATGGCACCCGGGATAGTGGATGTTTGCACTCATTAAAAATTATCCGGGCGATCGTAACTATGTACCCTCTGGACAAAATGGTTACGCTAATAACAATAAGTTGCACGCAATGTTGCCTCACCAATCAGGAAAGAAAACTAAATTAATAATTTACGTTATGAGCCAGCGCCCGTGCGCATCACTTGGTGACAAGGTTATCCTTATATTGGCCCGGCACAGACCCGGAGTGGGATATAATGCATCATCCATTACAACGGTGTCGATCTGCGTAATGTAGTATCGATCGCAAGTGGACTATCTGCATAAACGCATGCAGATGCTGAACAGACTGTTCTATGGTTAGGGATGTTAGCGCTGTGACGGTTCCCACGGCAGAGAAGCTGCTGTGCGATGTGTCCACTGCGAGGAGATGCCAAAGTTGCAGACCATGGCAAATATACTCACGTTGGTGACAAAAGTACTAGAAATCTACATCGGTTGATAATCAGGCCCGCGTTAGTTGGGAGTGGATCTGACTGATATGAATATATAATACTAATTAGAATGCTGATTCTGACTAACTAGAGTGAACAATTAAATTCTAGTCACATTTAGTCATTTACAGTAGCACCTGGGATCCACCAACATACGGACTAGTTGCTCAGGGTATATCGAGAATAAGTTATGGCGGGTGTCTTGAACACGCCTACACATGACAGACTAACTAATGAGCAGAAGAAGATAATATGACTAACTAAGTAATGGAAAGAAAAGACTTAGTCTCCAATTACTACGGCGGTGTTCGCCACACGATGAACCGTTAGAAATTTTCACAAAGCCACAAGAAAAGGCGCCCAATACTCTCCGGATAGGATCAACAGAGAGTGTCCGACAAATCCAAGTGGCTTCATATTGGTAACCTTTGTGACAAATAGATATATATTGTCTAGTGTACTAGAACATGATGATTGGAGGTAGAGATTGGTTCTGGAGTACTGATGTGGGTGATTTTCTTATAGTCACTTAGTTTGTTTCCTACTCTCAATAACTCCTACACGGTGCAACATAAGAGCTAAATGGTTCTCAAATTAATTTTGTTGTTTTCACTAAAAAGTTTAAGTATAAGTAACTAGTTCAGTAAGATATCCCCGTATTCTGAAATTGATGTTGCCTGTTTCCAACCTTTCTATGCTTTCATATTTAAAAACTTTTTAAAATATCTTTGAAGTTTGGCATATTATAATCGTGAATTTAGAACGAATAACACATTGCTGAGCATAAGCAAGCTGATATGCTATATAAACGTCTATAATCTCAAACCACGAGCAGTTTAGCTTTATATTCTAGACAAAACACGCTTAGAAAGAAAGCAAAAAAATATGTGACTAAATAGACTGATAGTGTAATTTCAAATAATCCTTGGCCTTATGACTATTCGAACTCGGTGAAAAATCTCGCAAAAATACGGCCCTGTGTGTAATTGCAAATGAGTGCAACAATAAGCCCCCTACCAGATCGGTAGCTTCATGGACGGTATGTAAGTGCAATTGGTGATACTATCAACGCTCTGCGAACTAAAGTAGTCAATAAGCATTCATGGATCTTGATATCAAGAGTAAACAACAAGCATACTCCACTGGCACTAATTTGGTCTTTTTGGCCTTGTGCTTCTTAGTGCATGCAGCTTTATTGCCGACCGTCCAGACATTTGCTGCCAAACAGTTCTGTTGTGAAAGCGCACATGAACCCATTAACAGAAGGATTACAGGATTATCTCTCAGAATGAACTGAATGGTGCGAACGTTCTAGAATCGTTAATTATAGAAATGTTCTAGAAGTGTCACACAATCCCATATGAGATAGTAAGACCTGGGTATCTTTCTACATTTATAGTATATGCCAGAATGCTCTCTGGAAATCTCTGGATCGGTGACTTAGAGGTCTTCGGACACGATATTCTTAAATGTTCTGGAAGGCCCCTAACAATGGGATGTCCACACTAGCAATGAAGGCTGCAGAAAGCAGAGGAGCGAACTAGTAAGCATTATAAGCGAAAAGTGTCTAGAATAATCTTGTATAGAGCCTAATATAGATAACGACTAGAAATGAAGATTTTCGACGATTTTTGCCGCCTTCAAACAAGCTTAGCACACGGGAGTATCCATCTCATAATAAGCTAGTTGGTGGCATTCGAAGACCTTCTTCGGTCCTTCAGTCCAAACCATCGCGAGCACCCACCACAAGCGCCACATAAAACAGCAAACAACCTGCTGTCAACCTTTCCCTCCAAAGTTACATTCTGCTTCCCTTGTAGTGTGTGGCGTTCCCTCGATCATTATCCAATCCCCCCTTGCCCACTGGGTGAGTTCTGGCCTTCCCCCTTTTTCGTTTTTCTTTATCAGAACTTTATGCCTAAGCTGGGATTAGCTCCCTTCTGTTTCGTTAAATCTTTTCAAGCTGGTGCCTGAAGTTCGAGCACAAGGTTTTAGCGGTCTATTCAAAACCTTCTGTTGAATGCCGGCTTTAGCCGTTTGGTTCGTAATCTGGTCTGAAGTTCGACGGCAGGTTTTAGCCGAATATTTCGGGTCCTCGTCTAAGTTATGGCCGTGGGCTTTGCTGTTTTTATTTGTTGTTATTTTATGGCGCACAATACTGCACATTCCATTTAATTGGCGGGTACCCCCAGCAGGTTCCGATGCCGCGAAGTTCTATATGATCCATTCAATGGGTCTTCCAGGATATCAGGAAGTTCCTGTTCTATTTCGAGCAATGTTTGCCACTCCTGCGCATGGATGACCTGACAGACTCTAAGCTCTTGGTTATTGGAAGGGAGAAGCTTTTCGACTTATTACGACAACCTATCCATGAAATGGTCTCTGACGAGCGAGGGCTCATGATACGAGGGAGTAAACAATTCCTCATTAACCGCTTTGGGCGCTGAGAACCAGAAGAGCAGAATCCGGTGGCACGTCACGCTCGTCTGGACTACGGGGGACCTTTCTCGGCCTGGAAGAAGATGAAGCGCCCTGCCTCGAGTGGCGGGTTCAATGACAGAAAGCGCAAGTTTGGCCTTCTCCTAATGCTGCATGGATTATGCGACCTGCCCAATTGTGATCTTTCGCGGGGCTACAGGTATTGAAGCCCTCAAGTCCTTCGTGCTGGAAGGAAAAACCCCGGGCGTCCTATGAGCATGGTGTGAGTGCGCTTCCGCCGCCCAAGCAATATGCAGAGGCCGGGGAAGTCGAAGACCGCCACCCGATGCAGCGTCACTAGAAGACAAAGTTGAGCACTGGCTGAGCAAATAGCGAAGCTTTCATCTCCTTGTGAAGAAGAACCAGAGTGGCGGACCTCTGCAAGACAAGGATCAGACGTGTTCGTACTGTCAGCAACTGGGTCACTTCGCGAATCGTTGTGAGTTGAACCCACACCGCAACACCCGTTGCAGTCGTTGTGGAAGGATGGGACACTCCGCTGTGACTTGTTGGTCGAAGCCTAAGGCCGAAGGAGAACGCAATGTGTCATTTGAAGGCGTCAAGTCACAGTCAGCCGCTGAGAGGGCCTTGAAAGAAAGGAATGACCTCAGCGAGGCTGAGGAGAACCAAGTTTCAGTTTGCTGTTAATGATTTCGATGATGAGGAAGTTGTGACTGCAACGAAGAGAGATGCGGATGGTGCTCCTCTACCGAAGCAGTCGCGTATGGATGCATTACCCGGTATCTCACCAGTGATGTTTCCACAGAACCAAGGCATTGGACCGGCCCTTAAGCCTCCAGCGGGAAGCTCAAAGTCCAAGTCCAAGCCGCGTAAGGCGACGACCGTGAGATCAAAGGCCAAGCATAAAAAGATCAAGATCCAGGAGCACATCGGCAAGTACAGCGTCTACGAGGAACTTGCCAAAGCCCGTGAGTATTACCTTCGCCACTAGAAGACAAAGTTGAGCACTGGCTGAGCAAATAGCGAAGCTTCATCTCCTTGTGAAGAAGAACCAGAGTGGCGGACCTCTGCAAGACAAGGATCAGACGTGTTCGTACTGTCAGCAACTGGGTCACTTCGCGAATCGTTGTGAGTTGAACCCCACACCGCAACACCCGTTGCAGTCGTTGTGGAAGGATGGGACACTCCGCTGTGACTTGTTGGTCGAAGCCTAAGGCCGAAGGAGAACGCAATGTGTCATTTGAAGGCGTCAAGTCACAGTCAGCCGCTGAGAGGGCCTTGAAAGAAAGGAATGACCTCAGCGAGGCTGAGGAGAACCAAGTTTCAGTTGCTGTTAATGATTTCGATGATGAGGAAGTTGTGACTGCAACGAAGAGAGATGCGGATGGTGCTCCTCTACCGAAGCAGTCGCGTATGGATGCATACCCGGTATCTCACCAGTGATGTTTCCACAGAACCAAGGCATTGGACCGGCCCTTAAGCCTCCAGCGGGAAGCTCAAAGTCCAAGTCCAAGCCGCGTAAGGCGACGACCGTGAGATCAAAGGCCAAGCATAAAAAGATCAAGATCCAGGAGCACATCGGCAAGGACAGCGTCTCGAGAACTTGCCAAAGCCCCCTTGAGTATACCTCGCCCACTAGAAGACCAAAGTTGAGCACTGGCTGTAGCAAATAGCTTATAGCTCATCTCCTTTGGAAGAAAACCAGAGGTTCGTCTGTCCCTGCAAGACAAGGATCACAGACGTGTTCGTTACTTGTCAGCAACTGTGGTCCACTTCGCGAAATTCGTGTGTAGTTGGAACCCCACCACCGCAACACCCCTTTGCATTAGTCGTTGTGGAAGTGATGGGATCACTCCCTGTGGACTTTTTGGTCGAAGGGCCTAGGCACGAAGGAGAACGCAATGTGTCATTATTAAGGCGTTCAAATCACAGCAGCCGCTGAGAGGGCCTTGAAAAAAGGAATGACCTCAGCGAGGCTGAGGAGAACAAGGTTCAGATTGCTGTTAATATCGGATGATGAGGAAGTGGACTGCAACAAAGAGATGCGGATTCGGTGCTCATCTACCGAAGCAGTCGCGAGTAGGATGCATACCTCGGTAATATCAACTCACCCTATTGAGTTTCCACTAGAACCAAAGCATCCGGACGGCCTTAAGCTCTCCAGCGGCGCAAAGAACTCAAAGTCCCAAGTCCAAGCCGCGTAAGGCGACGACCGTGAGATCAAAGCCAAGCATAAACAAGATCAAGATCCCATGCGGGAGCACAGCGGACAGAGTACAGCGTATCTAACAGGATACTTCTGACCAAAGCTGCCCTGTTGAAGGTGTAACCTCGAACAGTTGAAGCCGCGTGGCGATGCCGACCGTAAGCGAAGAAGGACTACGAGTGCTTTGCTAAAAGCTCCGGCACACGACCGCGCTAAAGTTTTCATGTCGCGATGATAGTTGTATAACAAGAGTTTCAGGCAGCATTGTTGGATTCGGAAAGAGCCGGAGTCACTAATTAACTGATGGCGCAATAACAGACCTTCAGCCATAGCCTTCTTCACTAAACGCTTGATAGCTTCTTCAAACAGGAGAGGTATAATCGATGCAGACGACTTACGAGTCCTCTGGTCTGCCGACGTGAAGGCCTTGCAGAAGAATCGCCTACGCTGGTCCGTCGAACCCTCTAGCACCGCCGACCGGCTTGGTGTTGAGAATCCGTTCCCTTCCATGTGATATTGGCATGCCCGCTTTGAAATCCTTCAAGCTTGTCGGACCTCGGTACACAGCAAGGTTCAGGCAGTGTGAGGACATTCAGCTCTATTTTTACCAGCTGTGACCATCAATCGCGCAAATCTGGAAGACGATTCGGATGACACGGTCAGCACCGACAGCGAAAGAAGTTCACAGTCGCGCTTCTTGAGTCCAGTTTGCGTCTAAAAGTCCGGAAGGGAAGAGGACGAAGAGAAAATTGGCAGTGCGTCCTTATCTAGAAGAAAAACCGGTACACTTCCGGCTTACGCCTATACTACTAATGGAAGTGTGATGCGGAGTCTGTACCACATGCATCTGGGGCAGGTTTTCATGCTAGAATGTCCAGAACGAGGACTCCGTGGAACTTATGTACGGAACTCATCGTAACTCAAAATCAACGCGAGCCGGTTTTGAATGTTCACCTACGCAGTCCCATAGTTTATGGGCACGATAAGTGGAGCGACGACAGATATTCGAAGGTGCCGTAGAGTTGAAGATAGTTCAAATTCGAAGAATATGACAGAGAAGCTTCCCGCCACTCTGCACCGACAAACCCTTGTTGTGCTACGATAAGAAGGTGAGATGTGGTCTTTGCTCCGACCTGAGGATTCAGACCTGTCGGCAAGACTACTCGTACCATCTTCCGAGGTATCCGGCGCTATTCCCTCCCAACAGCTGGCTAGGAGACCAATTCATAACCCGCGTTACTGATGCGGCCAGTTATTCGGCGAGATGGGGTCCTACGACTCGACGTCGACGGGGAAGCAGTTGTTCCTTGGGGTAAAGATGTCCAAATGTCGAAGAAACTGTGCCCCAGCAGCTGAGCAGAAGAGACTGAAGAGCTTGACCCTCTACCTGCTTTCAATATGATACGGTGGGATTGAAGTCTGAAAAATTGATCTTAGGCAGGTTCGAGTATCAGCTTCGGAACCTCCCTAGGCCACGATACGCTCGATAATCACCCTCGATACTCGTTCATCATTTCCAGAGTCTCCTCACCACCGACACCAAGCTCCTCCTAGCATGCCCGTGCTGGCAAATGCTACCGATTGACGGAAAGGACTTGTGGGTGGCGAGGCTGAAAAATGTACGTATATGATAAGACTGATGAGATGAAGCTTATAAGAATGAAGGAATGGTGAGTGATGAAGCGAGGAAGGTAAGAAGATCGAATGTATGATGAACGATTAATTTAAATGAAGTGTTGAAAGATAAATGTACAAAGCATGAAAAGAGAACGTCTCTCCAGAAAAAGTTGGAGATAATCAATCCGAAGTACACGGCTTATTCTTTACCCCGTCGTGAGCTATTACCAGTGCAAGGACGAGAAGTGATGAAGAACTTGCTACCACAGGAAGAGGAGTGAGAACTCTTTTACGTCTGACCCGGTTTTCTCATTCGACACGCAAATGAGAATACAAGTTGATTCATGATTCCTCCCTGGCTTGATCCTATCCATCGCCACTCACTATGGGTAACGTTGTCCAGCACATATGCCTTTTGGACCATAGGACACCTGGAGGAATACACGGACGAAATTGCAAGATGGAGTGTCTAGACTCCTGCCCAGAATGACGAATTGAGATCGTAATACAGGGGCAAGCGAACAAGAACCCACGCGCGAAGACCAGACTACCTCTCCTGTCATGCCGTTACGCCAAGGAACACGTGTTCAGCACAGCGAGACGGTACGCCGTTGGTTTGCTCGTCACCGCGGGTCTGACTAGTACATACGCCTGACTAGTCTTGACTTCGGCTGGAAGCCACTTACGCAACATCGAAAGGCCGATGAAGCCAGATCCTCGCCCGATCCGAGGAACGGTGACGCTAACGAAGAACTCATGACGCTGGTTGTAGTCGTCTATTCCTTCACTAGCAAGTTACAGACCTGGATGGGCGCCTCTACCGCCGGTATTGTCACGGACTACGAAGATAGCGTCAGTGAATCTCGAGATTATAGTCCGAAAGGATCTATATATATCTATCTCATGATACGTTGAACTGACGTGGGGACAACGCTGCAGCACTCATGAAGCTACTCTGGACCCGACCACAATAAGTTGTAGGTCCACTTAGCCCCACGTTTAGTGGAGAGAATTGCGGTCTGATCTCAGAGTATATTATCAATAGAGGTTGCGATAATTGACTGTCGAATCTATCATGACAGAAGCGTTATGCTGTTCTTATACTCGCTTGGACCGGCCGAACCAGGTTCCTCGCTACAGATGGTGTGCCTGGACACTAAGTATCCAAGCGACTGAACATGGACCTTTAGGCCTACTACGCCAGACGTAGGTTGTGCTATCGAGCTGAGGTAGTATCTCTGATCGGGTGGGAAGATACATTGAGCTGGCTTTATGGCCTCCTATGAGCACTGGCTACAAGGAACGCGACGCTTCAGTATAGTCCTGAGCATTGTCTACCCATGAGATTGTCGTTTCAGCTTAAGGTATCCTCAATTCGGTTACCTCCATCGGGTACGACGCTCGAGAACGCGAGATCCCTTCCTTGCACCTACGCGCTCTGAGTAACTACCCTACTACATGAGAAGATCCGGGACAAAAATGCACTCCTGTGAAGCGCGGGCTTGACTAGACATGATGCCACCTGAAGTGCAACCTCCGAATGCGACGCGCCAGAGAAGTTACATGTCCGCCGAGGTACCATAAGAGAGCCATTGTAAATGATCGTCTATGAAAGAGAATTAGCAAACATGGACGAAGCCACTACAAAATGAAGCCTGTAACGGAGACAGGACCTTCGCAGGAGTCTTGAAGGATATATCACCCAAATCAGAAAGCTTCTCTACGCGTGAAATATCTGCGGTCGCGTATGCAACCGTACGACTGCCCCTCCTTTGATCTCCCGCCGGTGCCCACAGTAGCGGCGAATCGGACTGCAACGGAATTAGGAAGCAGTACCGTGGAAGGTGGCCGAAAGTCGATCGACAGGCAAGTAGCACGGCAAGAAGACGACGACATGGACACAGGTTGTGCGCAGTTGGAACCCCTCAAAAAGGTACTTGTTACATGGCGGGTGAAAGCCATGTATCCGTCGATCAAGTGCCACCGTTTCTCTAAGTGCTCTATGGCCCCTCCGTATCGCAGTCAGTACGCGCTAGTCCATTCGCCTAGCGTATTTGATCTCGCCCGCACCGCCGCATAGTCCAGAAGACGTATCATGCAGAAGGCTCTAGGCTTTCTACGATTGAGTAGACGGATACCTAAGGATTGAGACCAACTGACATTCAGGACGCTCTCCTATGCCGATCTGGGACGCTTACAGAGTCTACCAAACACCTGTGCATAATACTTGGAAGTAGAAGTCGAGGATTCACCCTGCGTGACTGGACTCTCCCCATTAGACTGGTCGCAAGATTGTGCGTGTATAAACGAAGGGCAGATCTGTTGTGAACGAATTGTGTAATCCACCTGAATGCCTGCCAGCCGCTCTAGCGCTAGCTGTTTGTCCAGTCGGCTAGATATCACATCACGTTGCTCATCTTAAAGAGTGCTAAAGGAAACACACTGCAGCGTAGGCACGGACGCACCCATTTCATGTGGCTTGGCAGCCGAATACGACCATCTTCTTCTCTATCACGTATGTGGTTGAACAATCCCCGAGTCATCTTTCCCCCAGCAGCTACGCATAAAAGCGGCTGGTGACTACATCCGACTCATAGGACTAAGCGCGAAGAATTTATCAGATTCGACTTTGAGGCCTGACCTCCTGTATATCCAGAGCCGCCGATCCGTTCCAGATGGCTAGAGGAACTACAAGGGTTTTTAGATAATCCTTGGCCTAATCCACCAGCTATGGTGCGACATCTGTCCATAATTGAAACGCCCGGCCCATCCATTGTAAGAACTCTCGTATCCACGGCTATGAGAACAGTTCCACGATGTAGCCTTCTAAGAGGTCTCACCCGTCAATGGACGTGCCGGAACGCTAGTACCGGCTAAACCGCCAGCATGTGTGAAGGAAGCTATTGTTCGGTAACGCGCCCTAGGCTGTCAGCGTACCGACTGCTTGAGTGGGGCGGTGTGTGTGAATGTCGTCACATGAGAGCTCAGTATCTAGATGTCCTGATGGATACGAGCGGGACTTTGCTATGCAGCAATTAATTAACTCTTAATTGGTAGTTCTGGCACTATCAAACTTTGTCAGGAGTATAGTATTCTTAGAGAGAAGTAACGTCACCACACTATATTGCACTAGCATGCAAGTATAACTAGATGCTCTTCGATGCTCCATGGCTGATGGCGTACTTTCACATTTTGATGACACACAGGCAGATATTGTCCGTTCTGAAATTTGTCTGAATTGTGTATATCTGAGAGGTTTTCGTCCGAATTCCACACATAGAACTCTAAGTCTGGCACAGGCCCCTGAAAAGATCTCATCACAAGCAAGAAAAGAATGTTGAGAATACATCCACAGAGTCGCGAAGAGCCACACTAGTACAGTAACTGAGCCGTCAGAATCACTCACACAGGTGAACCGACACACAGTGATCGAGTCTCTCACACATAATCTAATGTATGCACCGAGTAGAAAAGAAGAGCAGCCTGGCGGAGTAGAATATCGGTCCTTCTGACTCCCGAAGTAACTCAGACCTATTTCAAACAAAACAGCTTGAAGAATGAATTTCTGTGGTACACGTTCACCGGGTTTGAAGCGTTACGATCTAGATGTAAGATTATTGTAATTGTAGTAATCATATGCGGTCGAGGATATAGAGACAGAGTGGCTGGTTGGTCGTGTTCCCATTACACATGCCCCTCGTCTGAAGTGTCGGGACCCTCTTCGTCAACCACCCAGAACCACCTATGGTGTCGTCCTACTGTCTAAACAGCAATCACCTTAGTCTGACTTTGCTCGATAGCACGTCTCTCCTCAATATGAAGTTTAGCGATATCTATTTCCGTTTAGTGGTGTGTGTTCCCTATCACGATTATCCACCCTCACCTTGGCCCACTGGTTGTTTGGCCTTTCCTCCTCCTTTTTCTATTTGTCTTATTATCTATAACTTTTTTGCTTACGGTCTAGTGAGATTGGCTCCCTTCTCTTTTAAATGCATCACTAATTCCTGAAAGTGCCGGCATCATATGGGGTTGCCGTGTTCTCATATCACAACCTTCTCTGAAGTTCTGTCTTGGCTTTTATACGCCATGTTTTGTATTTCAGTAGTCCTGTTGTCTTAAGTAGAGTGTACTTATCTAGCGCAGATTTTGGTCCTTAATGTATGTCGTGGTCCTTCGTCTGGAAGTCCCGCGTGGATCCTTTGCCGTTTTCATCCCCTTGTTGAATAATAATATTGACGAACACATGCTGCACAATTGCCACCCTCAAATTAATCGCTCGTTGAACCTCGTGGCACTTCTATAACCCTTATGTATAGATAAGAGCATTCAGCCCTACTATACGTCTAACTCTTCTTGATGGTTCTCCAGGGCTGTTAGCTAGATCAATAATAAGAGCGAACTCTTATTGTATATTGTCCACGGATTCGCTCTTCGCGTCTTTCGTGGACGAAAGCCAGTGATGAATCTGGTCAACGACCAGACTGCGTCGAGAGAATCAAATGCTGAGAAGTTGTAATGAATGTGGAAGACCATTTAACATCCTACCTGGGCCATTCCTGTGAAGAATCTACTTTTGCTTAGTGAGCCAAAAATCTGCGCGGAGATCGGAGCGGACAGCATCAATCAATTGATCTCTTGTGTTATAAGCATCCGTACTACTTAATCCATACCCACTACTCACCTATCGTGTGACTACAGATCGTCACTCGGAACGTGTACTGGTCGGTGAATCTCCACTCGGAAGTAATGAAACACACCGAACTCAAGGTGCGTTAGAAAGCCGTAGCTTTGAGCTGAACTAACATATTGAAGCGCCGTGAAATAACGCAACAAATATTTTGCAGTCCATCGCATTGTATTTAACAAAGATATATCGCTTGCACAACGGTTAGTTTTCCCACGCAATTTTGACGCTTTCTCCGTTAGTGAGTCAAAGAGCAGCTATCACGATCCAATAATGAATTAATTTTTAACCGTAACTGAGCATAGCGTATTTTACCCTCACAACGTCCGAACGCATGTATTTAACTGAGACCAACATAGAAATGCGCCACTGACGAGGGGTTACGTAAGATGCGAATATCCTTCGTTCAGTTGAGGCGCGAGTAGCAAGCCATATGGGAGAATTCCGTGGCTGTCCAAGCAGCGTTATCTGGTTAGGGATTCTGAAGAACATGTCAGATTCTGCTTCTTAGCCGATGTGCTTGGAGGCACAACGAACAAGGGGAATAGGGAATAGAGAAAAAACTGTGGCGCCATCGTTATGGAATCTCACCGGGAAACTGTGTCAATCCACTACTGTCAAGACGATGTTCCTTGTTATGCCCTTGTGTCTAAACTGATTTGGATGCCTGTATCAGCTCAAAACTGACTTTCAATGGCGGACGCTAACGAGCGGAGAGACAGGCGAATTAGTTCGGAGATCATTGCTTCCCGCAAAATGTTCTTTGTGATGGTAACAATATATTCTAAACGCTCTGCTAGACACTAGCGAATAGCTTACGATGTGAACAGGCAATCAGGACTGTAACCTTCGATGTAGGTCTTATTAAATAGAGAAGTCCCTATCTTTGTGTCGTGTGATGCTGTTGATCTTTTAGATCTTGTGCAGGACGTCGTTGTTTCGCAAATTTTTAACGCTGAATGTTGATCAAAGAGGGTAGAATGCTATTTGTGTGGAGTGGAATCTGGTGAAATGTAATTCAAAAGACTTGAATATGTAGGCATATATGTAGCAAGAGGACTCAAAAAAAAGTTTTTAGGTTGTGAGTGAACCAAGACATCCTTAGCATTCTAGTCAAGACAAGATACTACTGAGCAATTTGATCAAAATGATGTGAAAGCGCGAGACAGTAATTTCTAGTATGTCAATCCTGCCTATGAACATGGTATTCTAAGTTGGTAATGGTTTGCTGTGTGGTGATTCTGAGTTATACTCAGACGGTATTGAGGTGTAGCATACGATCTGAAGCTGACCTATACGGTCATCTTGAGCGCTATGAGTTGTCGCATTGCAAAATAAAAATCACTAGAAATAGATGAATGTAAACAAAGAACTTGTGATCTTGGGTTTTGATCAACTTGTGATGAATTTCGATGTTAGCTTTTGATTTTTAGTCGCCTTCGAGGTGGTCCGGTTTATTGTTTGTTCAATGGTGATGACATGTGCAGTGTTACAAGCCATTTAGTAACCTAATGCTGTAGTGTTGCGTCACTGAGTCCATTTTCCCTCACGTCTGTAATCTCACGTCAATATAACAACCCCTTGGTCTGGGAATCTATGGATCATGACTCAGATGCGAGAAGAATGAGCACGTTATTTTCTCTGTTCTGGTCAACCATCATATTCAGCGGTTGCTGAATGAGTAGGCGGACCGGAAATCTGCTCTTCTCGATGCTAGCGATACTGGTCTAAACGGGAATAGTGTGTTGTCGTTTTTGGTTGGTGCCTCCTATCTTCGCACAACATCCTTCCCAGCTCCACTTCTCCTCGTATCCAACAACCACTGACTCCCGTATTCAGCACACCGGGATTGGAACAGTCCTGAACCCAACCCGTCCTCTTCTTACTATCCCCTTTTCCTTCTTGTTTCTCCACCTTCGCTGAATTTCATCCTCTTCTACACCCACACTACCTCGGTGGATCGTCCCCTTCTCGCCAACCATTCCTCTTTCAGACCTCTCTTTCCGCCACCAATTCTCCCTCCCATCACCTCATCCGCCCCAAAAAACTAATCCTCGCCGGTACCAAATCTCTCGCATCCTCGTCCTCCTTCCGATGCACACTCCTACCTCAAACGCCGTTCACGATCTTCGTCTTCGGCGCCGGATTACCGGCGCTTCCCTGCCACACCCCTACCCCGCCCCTTCCTCCCATTCACCTCCGTCGAGCTCCCCTCCAGATTCTCAATGCGTTTCATCATCTTCTTCTGCTCCTCTTTCATCCCCCTCAGTTCCCTTACCACGAACCCGTCACCTCTTCGTCAGTCGACCCACGGTCCTCGCCCATGCGCTCCCATCGCGCGGCACACCCCAGCACTGCAGTGGCCCCCAGCCAGCTCGTCTTTTCTTCCTCCTCCTCGAACACACTTCTTAATTCTTGTGACCTACCCCCGTGCCGACTCCCACGGCCCACCTAATGTTCGAACGCCGAATCGCATCGCTCATGGGTCGGCGTTGTAGAAGATCTGGTAAGAAGAGCAAAAAGGATATCGAAAAGAAGAGAAAATCAGAAGCCGAAAAGAACAGAACTCGCTGATCGTTTCCTCCAGCAAAGCCGACACTTTACCAAGGGTAGACGCTTCGTCCCATACAGTGTAGTACCGCCGTACCCGCTCATATCCGTCCAACCTCTGCATCGCAATTATTTTCATATTACTAGCACAATTCTTCACTTTGAAACACTCTCTATGCTTCTCATTCTCCATTCTCCCAACCGTTTGCGAGAAGGGCGTCCCCTGTGCGAGCACACTGGTTCATGCCAGTAGTAGATGGAAATGAAATCTACCTTCAAAACTAGAACTTGACTACCCAGTGTCACTATCATGATGTTCTTCCGTACCCTCTTCATCGACCCTACATTTATTTCTTACCTTTATTCTCCGTCTCTTCATAGCTTTCCATCACAGAAGGCTAAGTTGCGCCACTCGTATGAATCCACCTCTTTCACTTCAAAATTAGACGAGTGCGTGTGAAGAGAGGAGAGGACGAAGAAGAAGCAGGTAGGTGATTAAAGGAGGAGAATAGAGAAGATGGGGCCTCCAACTTTCATACACCTCGTTAATATTCTAAGCCTCCTAATAATCTGCTCCCGCGTCTTTGCTGCCATTAAAATATTATCATTACCTCCTCGGCACCCTTCGCCTCTTCATTTCTTCTCTCTTCTCCTACCTACTCAACAAGGCAGCATGAGTCACATATGTCCTTCCAAAAGACCACCCACAAAAACTGATCAAGGTCCGAGTAATGCCTTCCTGCCATTGCAGGTCAAGGGTGTTAATCGCAGTACAGCTCGCAACCAAACTGCTCTCATACGCGTATCCATCTCAACGCATTTCCGCCATAAGACACACATTCATCCTTTGACGACTGCCTCAACAGAGACGTTTGACCCACCGAGGGAAAAGCCATCGGTTCGAGGAGTTCCAGACCGCTTTTATCTCAGCCGAACGGCTGATGAAACTCAGTGATGTTTAGACATACTTTACGATAGTTTCAATTCTATGACCGAATCCTTGAACATCCTCCCTTCTTCCACCACGAATTGGAATCTTTCAGAGCATACCCAACTACATGCTCAGAGGCTCGGTCCTTATTCACATATATCCCCTGAACATGCTCTCGCTATCCTCTCTCTTGGGCATTCTTTCCTCTCGCTTCCAGTAGCCATAGGGAGACTCTCATATGGGATGTATAAAGCCTCTCACAACACACGCTCGTCTCTACGCATCGCTCCTGCCGCCAAACACATAATCGGGACTTCACCATCTGTACAGCATGCTCGAAACACTATGTTCACATTATTCTGTTTTGAGATTGGCCATTCGCTCTTCACGCCACAAGAGTATGTAGGACCTCGCATATGGTCCAATGACTCCTGTCGACACACATCCACACCGTTTCGGCACTGAGAATAAAGACCTCGCATGGCAGCGGTGGCTCATACGTCCTCAACCTCTCTATTCGTCACCTATCAGCCCGTCCTCCTCCATCGATCGTCCATGGATTCTCCAAACGCATGTAATTTCCTTCTTCCCCGGCTGGTTTCTCTTCGGCTTCTTCACCATTTCTCATCAACACATTGGATCTATTTCTTCTACAAAATGCGAACGTCAACAACATAGCCCGCCTCCATCGTGGTGGTATACCGGAGAGAGGTGGCTAAATCCCTGTACTGCCGTTGGTATTCTAAACTCGTTCCGGAAGCTTTGTTCCTTCAGGAATTTCCTGCTTTTCTATCAGACTTTTTCTGAACAGATATGTCCCAGTCTTCTTACGCACACACCACTCTCCGATCTTGGACCCCGAATCCTTTGTTCGTAACAGATGTTATCCGCCCCTCCTCAACAAACCACCTTGTCATTTGTACTATTGTTATGCTCCGGAGTCGTCAAACATCGCGGCACCAAGAAATCAACGCAAGAGCGAACTTGTGTGGCGCCATTGGTGAGCCACCTCTAGTACCCGCCCGTGCACATACATCTACTCCTTCTTGGCTGATCTCATTCCACCAAAGTGCAGACAAGTAGAAAACGGGAAAACATAAGTACATAACTGATGTACATGCTTTCAACAACAGAATCTCTTCTCTAATAAACATAGTTCCCACTTGTCAGACGCTCTCCAGAATTGAAGTGTTATGGTATGGTATCCATCCTACCCTTCAATCTTGGTATAGTCGTCGCGATCACAATTCTTAAACTTTTCTCTCGATCTACCAAGATCAAGTTCTTTTCGGAAATTTATATTCGACACATAGATTTACCACAACCAGTTTCACATCATATTCACTCAGTTCCTCTTCACTCATTCCGTCAAAGATCTGTTTTCAATCTCCTCCCACTTCATAATGTTCATCTTCGTCCATCTTCTCCATACTGTTATAACACACACACCCTCTACTATCACCTCGATTCACTTCTTCGCTCCTCCAAATTCGATGGTTCTGGATTCTTTCCTTTGTGTTCTCTCCCTTTCTATGACTAACCAGGTCTTCATCCTCGTTGAACGTGAGGTTCTGAAAAGTGTGGCGTTAAGGTCCCTTGTCCGCATCCTGATAGTTCTGGATTTCCAGGGTACATTTTACAGTGTCGTAACGAAACAAGGAAATCTCGGGGAATCTTCCATCCTCATTTGAATGCGCCTGCATGGATACACATCACCTCTGCCGTAAAATAATAAGATCTAGGACAGAAGCGAAAACGTCCTCACAAACATCCCCGTGCCATAACTTCAATGCCGTGTTGCGAGGAACTGTTCGTAGTGGTGGTATGAACCCTTTACATGCACCCATAACCTTGAAACGAACACACTTCCGGACACCATCATAAAAGTACCCGGGTCTTCTTCTTCCAGCTTATCCCTCATCTCGCAAGTGTCGGTGACCTATTCCGGATAACTGCGCCGCTTTCTACCAAGCGGCAGTAGATTAGAAGTTCATACACCCTCTTCGCCCCCCTGTCTTTCGGCGGCATACATTCCTCTTCCCTTTCCACCCTATTAATCTTGAAACCCATTAAAGCCACATTCACGCTCCTAGTCGGGCATCCAGCCGTATAAGCTCCTACTTCTTCACAACACATGTCTTTCTACTGTGCTTGCCTCCCATTCATCTCACTATGCCTTCTTCTGTATGCATGTACCTCAATCCATCTTGCCCTGGCGTTTGATGATTCGGGGATCTCATGTATGATTCGGTTTCTCTGGTATCCTGGAAGAAGTCGGAAGAAGCCCTTCTTTCGAAAGCTTCCCGCATTCGGAAGAAGTCCTGTTAGTATAAATTCCACAAACTAATTGATCCGTCGCAATAGCTGCTCGAAACTCTCTGTCAGCCAGACCAACTCTCCATTTCTCGATCAAAGCCGCTTCTAGATTACAGAAAACCTCTGTTCTCGAAGCTCGTACGTCTGCTTCAACAAAAAGGACATACGCAAAGAAGAGCGAATCTGTTCAGTGCATGCGTCCCCATTAAGTGCGTTGCTCGTCCGACCTCCACTAGAACAATTCTCCCATAGACCACGTGTCAGGAGTTTATGCCAGTGATACGCTGCATGCCAAAATACTGCATCCTAGGTGCACGACGTTTCAAAGAGCGTAGACGCTCACGAACAAGTGCCTCGTTGGTGTTAGCTTGCTTGTAGATGTTATCGCACTTCCAGTGCCTGACGTGGTACACTAGAGTTTAGTTGATGACATTCTTTCCCGACTCCATCGCCATCTTGCTTATGTAATCTTAATAAAAGGTCTTCACCAACTGTAGCCACGATCGAACACTGTCATAGCTTCTTCTTCAGCGCGTTGGCTTTTCCCGACCTGCGGCCCACATACCCTCATTTGTAAGTTAAACTGTGTCATTGAACGTTCAGCTGTTGCCTCTGTGTGAGACACACAGCTTGTACTCCATCTGAGTCTGGTCCGCTGCCAATGGAGATCTGGATGACTTTTCAACAAGTTGCTATCCCACTGTCGCACCAAGACTCCGCAGCGATGACTGGTAACTTGAGTCATCAACTGAACAGACGCTTTTAACCCTCCGCTTTGACTTCTTTTCGTCTTAAATGATTAGGTTTCACCGCCTGCTCTCATTGGCATTCTCTCGTCGAGCCGTCTTTCGTCTTGAAGTGGCCCAGCTTCTTTCTGCGATGGCTATTGCTCTCATCTAATCTTAACATCAGAGTCCTTAAGACCCTTGCAGCGAACTGGCGGCTGAGCCTTCCTACGTAGCCGAACGTGGTGGCCATGCTCTGCGGTTGTAGACTCGTCTACCGCTTTTTGCGTTCCAGACTGTGCGTTGCAGTCGTGCGTAGACCAGTGGCAGGTTTCAACATATCCATCGCCTGTTACACTCTTTGCCAGCTTATCACGAGCAAAACCCAGAACTCCTTCTCGAAATTCCTTTCCTTCCCAGAGCTTCTTATTTCGAAAGGTACTTCGAATTCGTGCTGCTCCTCGTGTTGAACAAGGTACTCCGAACGGTGCGCATTTGCAAACTTTGGTTCTACTTCCTACCTTCTCATACGCTTCTTCCAATGTAAACTTCTTCTTCTTCGAATGACTACCTTCTGCCAAAGATTGAAAGCCTCTTGCAGAGATAAAGAATATGTTTAGCGTACCGTCTCAGAAACGACCCGTCAGTTTCGACACTCGCCTCCTGGGAAAAGTATGC
>VCMS01000519.1:22017-33620 GCA_022539475.1 Gracilaria domingensis | reverse complement strand
AGTGGGGTCAAGATCGAGGAAGTTGGAGTGAGGATAACTTCCACACATGGAAGCAGAAATTCAGTACGTACTTGCACTGAAAGACCTCAAGACCATCTCACCACTTCTGCACCCATCGATGAAGAGGAACTGGCGAAATGGCAAATCCGAGACGAAAGGCTAGAGCGATCATTGGACTCACGCTTGCCGACGAGCACCTTGGATCACATTCGTGACATTGACACTGCTGCTGACGCATGGAAGGCCATCTGCATTGTGTTCCAACGCAAGACTCTTCTGAACCGAATCAACGTCAGACGTGCCTTCTACTCTGTCAAGATGTGCGAGGACGAGAAGATGTTGCAATTCATCAATCGTGTTCGGCATTTGGCCTCCGACCTCAAGAGTATGGACGTCAACGATGAAGAAAAGGACATTGCCATGGCCGCTCTATGTGGACTCCCGGAACGTTTTGAGCATCTCATTGTTGCAATTGACACCACAATCGGAGATCGCAAACTCACCATGGAGTTTGTGAAGAGCCGTCTGTTACAAGAGAGCAACGTATGAGTGATCGTGCCAAGGAGGAGTCCGGTGGTGATGCAGCACTCTTGGGACGCCAGTTTCGTAGGAAGTCATTGAAGTCGGTTGTGTGTTTTTATTGTGGCATAAAGGGTCATATCCAGAAGAACTGTTTCAAAAAGCAACGTGATGGGGCTAACAAGGATCAGATCGATGCTGCTCACCCAAGTGTACATACCGCGCTCAACGATGAGCAAGGTACGGGCGGCAGCGATTCTGACTTTGTATGCCTCATTGCAAATGGTGCCGACAAGGTCACTAACAGTGACTGGATTGTTGACTCTGGAGCTACTGCGCACATGACTTATGATGACTCAATGTTCCAAACGTACGAGACAAAGGTGTCGTCGGGTGTGAGTATCGGCAATGATTCCAAGTTGCAGTCTGTTGGTCACGGAAGTGTGGAGCTCGATCTGACAGCTGAAGGGTCCAAGCGTAAGTGCAAGCTAAAGCAGGTGGTACACGTGCCCAACTTACGGTACCACTTGTTGTCTGTGTCGCAGATTTGTGATCTGGGCTGCACGGTAGTGTTTGACAAAGAAAAGGTATGTGTGTACAAGGGGTCAAAACTGGTTGCCGTTGGGCGCCGCGTCAAAGACCTGTACTACCTTTGCACTGCTGCAGAACAGCTCACGGACACGGACAGTGCGCTTGTCTCAGACTTGTCTCTTTGGCATGCTCGAATGGCTCATGTGAATGTGGAAGGCATCAAGCAGATGGCTCGAAATGGCGTTGTGTCAGGTCTGAATGTGGATGTGGCTCAGAAGGTGGATGTGTGTGGCTCATGTGTAGTGGACAAAGCAAGCCGTGCTCCGACTCTCAAGCAAGGGGGGGAACGAGCTGAACACGTACTGGACCTGGTACACTCCGATATTTCGGGTCCAGTGAACGTGAAGTCCTTGGGAGGCTCGCACTACTTTGTCACATTCATCGATGACCACAGCCGTTACTGCTTTCTGTACATGCTCAAGACGAAGGATGAGGTGTTCCGGATGTTCATCAAGTGGCTCAGGTTTGTGGAGAACCAGATGGGCAGGAAGGTGCTTACCATCACCGCTCGTAAAAGTGTGCTGCGTGCTTTGCGCACAGACAACGGTGGTGAGTACCTGTCCAATCGATTCTCAGAGAAACTGGAGCAGTACGGTATTGAGCATCAGCGAACTGTGCCTTACAATCCACAGCAAAACGGGCTTGCCGAGAGGTTCAATCGCACACTCATGGACTTGGTCAGGTCGATGTTGCATCACAAGAATGTGCCAAAAAGCTTTTGGGCTGAGACTCTGAATGTTTCTGTGTATGTGCGCAACAGAGTGACCTGCAAAGCGCTTCCGAGTGACGTGACTGCGTTCGAGCTGTGGCATGGACAGAAGCCTGATCTGAGCAATCTGCGTTTGTTTGGTAGCCGTTGCTGGTACAAGGTGGTTGATCACAAGTTGAAGAAGCTGGAAGAGCGTGCAGTGGAAGCCATCTTCATTGGGTACACTTCAGGCTCCCACGGATACAAGTTGTGGGACAGCCAGAAGAAGAAGGTGATTGTGTCACGAGATGTGAGGTTTGACGAGTGCTCTGGAACTGAAAGTGACGAGCACTCTGAAGACGAGGACTACGCGGATATCGACTTGGTCGACAAGTCGGTATCTGCTGAAGCCTCAACCTCTGACACATCCACCGATGATTCTGAAGATGACCCTTCTGCACCAGCTTCTCACGAGAGTACCACAAATGCCAGTACGGATGAGAACACCACACTGATAGAGGTTGAAGCTGAAAGGAAAGGTTGAAGAAAGGATAGGGGAATGAAGGGAAGTTCGCCAGCTCTGGCTCGGAATTTACTTGGAGGTGCTCGAGTCACCGCTTATATAGAACTACTTTGCGCAACCATCGCACAACTCCAACTCCAAGCAATACCTAAACCACTAGCTAGAGACACTCAATACTACCAATCATCTTCTAACATAACATGGTAACACTGCCACACTATCATGACAGCTTACAACAACAAAGCACAACAACGCACAACAGTGCACAACCGTGCACATCAAGTTACGTGCCTACACATAACCATGACCATGCACAGATTCACATAGTGCCAACACACTGTAATCCATACACGCCACCATAACAGTTACGTACAAGCTCACCAACTAACACGTCACCACAAACTCACTCCAAGTCCTACGTCACCAACAATACCACAGTGTAAACCTCTTGACAGCGCATCTACTCTTCACCATAGTGCCAAAGTCACATGAAGCTGTCCTACATGTCCACGTACATACGTGTGTACCCTGTGCATCATGTACAGTATGCCCAGTGTACTAGCTACACACGTGTACCCTGGAAACAACCCATTAGCGCCACAACACTTGTACGAACCACAATGCATATGACCATTTGCAGTAGCCAATCAGAAGCCCGTTTCACGTTGAGTTTGCTCAGAGGCGCATATGCGCTTTTCCAACGGCACCCTCCAAAACAGCCCATGCTCCCCAGCACTTTTGGTTCTCAGTGACAGCACAGGGTCAACATCCAACACACACCAGACACACATGATGAGCCGGGAGTGACAGAGACGCAGCCCCTTCGTAGATCCACACGTCAGAGAAAGACGACATCCTCATGGTGGCGTGGTGCCAGTGCTTTCCTTACAGCCAGTGATGATACTCCTTCGTCGTACGGTGGCGCAGTGTCACGTCCTGATTCCGAAGCTTGGAAGAAGGCGATGAAGAGTGAGTACCAATCGTTGATGGAGCACGACACGTGGGATCTAGTGCCAAGGCCAGCAGACAGCAACGTGATTTCGTCCAAGTGGGTGTATGTGCAGAAGTATGAGGCTTCGTCATCTGGTGAACCGACAGTGCGTTACAAGGCTCGTGTGGTTGCAAGAGGCTTCCTGCAGATCGAGGGTGTGGACTTCTCAGAGACTTATGCACCTGTGGTGAAGTTCACATCCATCAGAATGATCCTGTCAGGCACTGCCGTACGAGACTTTCACTTGCACCAGATGGACGTGAAGACTGCCTTTCTGAACGGTGACCTTGACGAGACAGCGTACATGGAGCAGCCAATGGGATTCACACAGCAGGGAAAGGAGGACTTGGTGTGCCGACTGAAGAAAGCGATCTATGGGCTTAGACAAGCACCAAGACAGTGGCACGCCAAGATATACGCCTTCCTTGTTGGTGAAATGCACCTCAAGCCGAATGACGCAGACGAGTGTGTCTACACCGGGATCATACTGGGTTTCTTGGTTATCATTGCTCTGTATGTTGACGACTTGCTGATTGCGAGTCCGAGCATGAAAACCGTGGAACGTGTGAAGGCAGAGCTGTCAAGTCGTTTCCGCATGAAGGACCTCAAAGAAGCTCGCATGGTTCTTGGATTTGAAATCCATCGAGACAGAACCAAGCGAGAGCTGTACTTGACTCAGTCAGCGTACACGAACAAGGTCTTGGAGCGATTTGGCATGCAGCTGTCGAAACCCGTTGACACTCCTATGGAGTGCGGTGTGGACTTGTCTGTTGAGGAGAAAGTGCTCACGCATGTACCGTATCGTCAGGCGATTGGCTGCCTCATGTATCTGTCTGTGGGAACTCGTCCAGACATCTCATATGCTGTGGCTAAGCTGGCCAAGTATGTTGAGAAGCCGGGAAACACTCACTGGAAGGCGGTCAAGCGTGTTCTTCGCTACCTCAATGGCACTACCACGTTCGGGTTGACGTATGGCTCCAGCACCGATTTGCAACTGCACGGCTATGTGGACTATGTGCCTTCCAGTGAGTGTTTCCCGGCTTCTCAACATACTTGGCCAGCTTAGCCACAGCATATGAGATGTCTGGACGAGTTCCCACAGACAGATACATGAGGCAGCCAATCGCCTGACGATACGGTACATGCGTGAGCACTTCCTCCTCCACAGACAAGTCCACACCGCACTCCATAGGAGTGTCAACGGGTTTCCACAGCTGCATGCCAAATCGTTCCAGGACCTTGTTCGTGTACGCTGACTGAGTCAAGTACAGCTCTCGCTTGGTTCTGTCTCGATGGATTTCAAATCCAAGAACCATGCGAGCTTCTTTGAGGTCCTTCATGCGGAAACGACTTGACAGCTCTGCCTTCACACGTTCCACGGTTTTCATGCTCGGACTCGCAATCAGCAAGTCGTCAACATACAGAGCAATGATAACCAAGAAACCCAGTATGATCCCGGTGTAGACACACTCGTCTGCGTCATTCGGCTTGAGGTGCATTTCACCAACAAGGAAGGCGTATATCTTGGCGTGCCACTGTCTTGGTGCTTGTCTAAGCCCATAGATCGCTTTCTTCAGTCGGCACACCAAGTCCTCCTTTCCCTGCTGTGTGAATCCCATTGGCTGCTCCATGTACGCTGTCTCGTCAAGGTCACCGTTCAGAAAGGCAGTCTTCACGTCCATCTGGTGCAAGTGAAAGTCTCGTACGGCAGTGCCTGACAGGATCATTCTGATGGATGTGAACTTCACCACAGGTGCATAAGTCTCTGAGAAGTCCACACCCTCGATCTGCAGGAAGTCTCTTGCAACCACACGAGCCTTGTAACGCACTGTCGGTTCACCAGATGACGAAGCCTCATACTTCTGCACATACACCCACTTGGACGAAATCACGTTGCTGTCTGCTGGCCTTGGCACTAGATCCCACGTGTCGTGCTCCATCAACGATTGGTACTCACTCTTCATCGCCTTCTTCCAAGCTTCGGAATCAGGACGTGACACTGCGCCACCGTACGACGAAGGAGTATCATCACTGGCTGTAAGGAAAGCACTGGCACCACGCCACCATGAGGATGTCGTCTTTCTCTGACGTGTGGATCTACGAAGGGGCTGCGTCTCTGTCACTCCCGGCTCATCATGTGTGTCTGGTGTGTGTTGGATGTTGACCCTGTGCTGTCACTGAGAACCAAAAGTGCTGGGGAGCATGGGCTGTTTTGGAGGGTGCCGTTGGAAAAGCGCATATGCGCCTCTGAGCAAACTCAACGTGAAACGGGCTTCTGATTGGCTACTGCAAATGGTCATATGCATTGTGGTTCGTACAAGTGTTGTGGCGCTAATGGGTTGTTTCCGGGGTACACGTGTGTAGCTAGTACACTGGGCATACTGTACATGATGCACAGGGTACACACGTATGTACGTGGACATGTAGGACAGCTTGATGTGACTTTGGCACTATGGTGAAGAGTAGTTGCGCTGTCAAGAGGTTTACAGTGTGGTATTGTTGGTGACGTAGGACTTGGAGTGAGTTTGTGGTGACGTGTTAGTTGGTGAGCTTGTACGTAACTGTTATGGTGGCGTATACGGATTACAGTGTGTTGGCACTATGTGAATCTGTGCATGGTCATGGTTATGTGTAGGCACGTAACTTGATGTGCACGGTTGTGCACTGTTGTGCGTTGTTGTGCTTTGTTGTTGTAAGCTGTCATGATAGTGTGGCAGTGTTACCATGTTATGTTAGAAGATGATTGGTAGTATTGAGTGTCTCTAGCTAGTGGTTTAGGTATTGCTTGGAGTTGAAGTTGTGCGATGGTTGCGCAAAGTAGTTCTATATAAGCGGTGACTCGAGCGCCTCCAAGTAAATTCCGAGCCAGAGCTGGCGAACTTCCCTTCATTCCCCTATCCTTTCTTCAACCTTCCCTTTCAGCTTCAACCTCTATCAGGTTATGCGCCCAGCCCCGCTGACCTCTCCCGTTATCGTTCTCTCTCGCCGCTGATTCTCGCCGCTCTCCCTCACCGCCGTTCATCCGCTTCGCTGTTTTCCCTTTCGTTCCCTTCTCCGTTGCGTCGGGTGTGTTGACCGTATCGTTGGTCGGTGTTGACTTTCTTCTTTCGGTCGTTCGTTCCTCCCTGAGGGCGTTTTGTTGGTGGTGGTTCGACGTTGACTTTCTATCGTGATTGTGTTTGGGCGCTCGTTGTTGTCCGTGTTGTCGATCGCTATCCGCTTCGTTTGGTCTCCCTCTGTTATTATTGTTGGGATCCCCACGTCGTCTTTGTGGGTTCTGATCCGAGAGGTTGAGGACCTTGTGTTGTTGAAGTCTGTGCACTTGTGTGTTGTGCTCAGCATTCGTTTCTGTTGAAGTCCGTGCACTGCGTGTGTGCTCGGCAGGTGTGGTGATCACTTGAGTTTCGGTGCGACGAGCGGTTGATCCGAGCAATCGGGGACGTTAGTCTGGCGGCTTGAACCAAAGCATTTGTTCCGTCTTGCGAGTTTCCCACCGGTCCTTAGGGGCAGATAACGGTGTCGGTCGAAAGACCTGGTATTCTTCGCGGGGGCATTTGTGGACCGGGTGCCGTGACGTACTGCACTGGACAGGAGGTGGTCCACCTTTATTGTTGCTGACCTGACTTTGTGTTGGGTTCTTGATCTGTGGCGAAGGCAAACTGAAACGAGCTTTTGATCCGTACTGCTTCGGTGGTGCGGGGAGGCGACGTGTCGTAGGCTGACCTCCTTTTTAGGATCAGGCCGCTTGTGAACTTCATTGTTTGCTTGCTAGAAGCGTACCTCGGTTTGTCATAGTACCTGCAGTTTCAGGGTCGCGCAAGTTCTTGCAAGAGACCAGAGAGGGTTTTACTTGGTGAAGGCATATCTTCGGTCATTAACCATCCTCTGGAAGTCTCGTAGAGAGCGACGCACCTTCTCCTAGAACGCAGGAGGAGGTAGACTGCAGAAGTCGTTTCTTACCCGGAGAGTCTCCGGGGGTCAGGGGTCCGACTCCCTAGGGTACCAGGAATCTTAGTTCCTTTTGCACCCGACTATTCATCTTTATTGTTGTTGTTGTTTGTTGTTATTGTTGTTTGTTGTTGTTTGTTGTTGTTTGCTGTTGTTGTTTACCGCTGTCGTTTGCTATTGCCGCCTGTCTGCCACCGCATTGTCTGGTTCGCTGCAGTTCCTCTCTTACATCATGGACTCGTTTAGTCGGCTCAAGATCGAGAAGTTGGGTGAGGATAACTTCCATACTTGGAAGCAGAAGATTCAGTATGTACTTGCACTGAAAGACCTCAAGAACCATCTCACCACTTCTGCACCCACGGATGAAGAGGAACTGGTAAAGTGGCAAATCCGCGACGAAAGGGCTAGAGCTATCATTGGACTCACGCTTGCCGACGAGCACTTGGATCACATTCGAGACATCGAGACTGCTGCTGACGCATGGAAGGCCATTTGCAATGTGTTTCAACGTAAGATTCTTCTGAACCGAATCAACGCCAGACGTGCTTTCTACTCTGTCAAAATGCGCGAGGACGAGAAGATGTTGCAATTCATCAATCGTGTTCGGCACTTGGCCTCCGACCTCAAGAAAATGGACGTCAATGTTGAAGAAGAGGACATTGCTATGTTTGCTCTATGTGGACTTCCGGATCGTTTTGAGCACCTCATTGTTGCAATTGACACCACGATCGGAGATCGTCAACTCACCATGGAGTTTGTGAAGAGCCATCTATTGCAAGAAGAGCAACGTATGAGTGATCGTGCCAAGGAGGAGTCCGGTAGTGATGCTGCACTCGTGGGACGCCAGTTTCGTAGGAAGTCATTGAAGTCGGTTGTGTGTTACTATTGTGGCATAAAGGGTCATATCCAGAAGAACTGTTTCAAAAAGCAACGTGATGGGGCTAACAAGGATCAGATCGATGCTGCTCACCCAAGTGTACATACCGCGCTCAACGATGAGCAAGGTACGGGCGGCAGCGATTCTGACTTTGTATGCCTCATTGCGAATGGTGCCGACAAGGCCACTAACAGTGACTGGATTGTGACTCTGGAACTTTACTGCGCACATGGACGTTATGATGACTCTAAACGCACCGAACGCAGGTTAGACAAGAGGAAAGGAAAAAAGATGTGAACAGATACGTAGACAAACAAAGGGGGTAGGGCCCACCTTCGACGAGTTTAGTGAACGGGGACGATCGCAACCTGACTAGTTACTAACGGCGCACCGCCGCCGTCGCTGCATGAGAAATAACAGCACACGCTGTCAAAGTGTTACACCTTGCAACGGAAAGCACTGCGCGCAAATCACAATACGAATTCAAAACAATAAATCAAATCGCGCAAATCCAAATGCCAACTCCATGAATCCAAAATTTCCTCCCCCGGGCTTTCTTAAAAAAAAAAATCAACAATTTCCATCTGGCGCAAACAAACCCCCTCGCGCGCAGCTCAGAATCGGCACATTCGCTCCAAAATCCTTTTTCGTAACTAGCCTAGAATCGCACATATTGCAAAAAACCGCTCTGTTATAGCCTGTATTCGCACATTCTCAGCTACTGCATAACTGGCCAGCACTAGCACACTTCAGCCAATCACAGCGCACCACTTGTGCCATCCGCCACTCTTGCCTTATACAGCCAGGTCCACTTGTCCACACTACGTTGCATATACGCATTTGCAGTAGCCAATCATATTGCAGTATCACGTTGGGTTTACGGAGAGGCGCATATGCGCTTTTCGCGCGAGGGTGCCCAAAAGTGCCCATGCTCCCCTGCAACTTTGTGTTCCAGGTACTTGGAGACAAATTCAAGGACTGCCAGGCACTCGACACCATCCAAACATCAACACTCCTCCTCGAGTTCCTGTCCAAGACCAATCCTTTTCATAATGGCCTGGGCGTCGAGAGGACCTAGAGGCTTTGTGAGTATGTCCGAGTCATTCAACTTACTTGGGACATACAGCACCACAATGACAGACTCCTTTACCAGTTCCCTAATGAAGTGCAGCTTGACATCAATATGCTTCGCACGACCAGATGGGCACCGCTCACCTGCACTCCAGCCAATGGCAATCTGATTGTCAGAGTGCATAGGAACAGCCCCGGAACTATCCAGACCAATCTCAGAGAGTACACGCCTCATCCACACAACCTCCTGAGCAGCCATGGTTAACGCGTAGTACTCAGCCTCAGCAGTAGACAAAGCAACAGACGACTGCTTCTTGGCACCGAAGAACACCACCGCAGATCCGAACTTGATCATGTAACCAGACATGGACTTGCGATCGCAGGTGTCACCGGCGAAGTCCGAGTCCACATACGCTTGCATGTCCAGGGATCCAGCCTTGTAGTTCAAGCCATGTCTGCGAGTTCCTTGCAGGTAACGTAACACTGGTTTGGCGGCCCTGTGACAGTATGCCGTGGGATTGCTCTGGAAACGAGCGAGGATGAGCACCGGAGCCAGAATGTCCACGCGCGTGCGCAGTGCCAAGTACAGCAGAGACCCGATCATCTGCTGGTACAGCTGCACATCCCGGGGTGACTTGTCTTCCTCGGCCGCGAGACCCGAGAAGAATGACTCCACCATTGGACTACGAGCCGGCTTAGAGTTGTCCAGACCGAAACGTCGCAGAATTCCTTCGATGTAGAGTGTCTGACCAAGGTGCACTCCAGTGACACGACCATCGTCATTAATGCTCCATGTCAACTCTACACCGAGGTAGAAGGTCACTTTGTTCTCAACGCGAATCTCGTACAATCGCTTGAGCTCCTCCAAGATCCCAGATCGTTCCTTGGCAGAGGGGGTGAAGATGAGCAAGTCATCGACGTACACAAGGATATAGCAGTATCCATTATGCTCGCTAGCCCTCCGAAACACGCATGGGGCACTCGGTAGTTCTTGGAAACCAATGGAGTGTAGATCACGTGTGAACTTGGTATGCCATGCTAGATGGGCTTGCTTCAATCCATACATGGCTTTCTGAAGCTTGTAGCACCGTGAACCAAGACCAGGAACACCACGCGGTGACATGACCCACACATCCTCCTCGAGGTCGCCATTGAGGAAGGCAGTCTTCACATCGACTTGTGCCACAAACATCTGCAAGCACAGCGTCAGGTAGAGGAAGAACCGCACCAAACTAAATGAAACCACTGGAGCATATGTGTCCATGTAGTTCTCCCCGAAGGTTTGGTGATTACCACCAGCGACAACTCGAGCCTTGAAGCGATCCACAGACCCATCCGCATTACGTTTAACTTTGAGAATGATATGTGTGGGAAGTGGTTGCTGAGCTGGGGACTGGTCAACCTTCCAGGTTTTCTTCGACTCAAGAGATGCCAGCTCTTCCTCAATAGCAGCACGCCACAAGCTCTGTTCCGTAGGCGTTGCGGACATTGCTTCCTTGAGTGTTGGTTCATCACTCGTGGTGACCTGGTCTCCAGCTGGGGTTGCGGAACCAGCCATGAACCACCTGCGAGGTGCACGACGAGTGCGCTGTGGGTAGCGTGACTCCTCCTGTACGGGCTCATCTTGCTGCACAGTAGGGACCTGATCGGTGTCATCGTCCACATCTGAGTCGCTGGAGTCATCATCGTCACTCTCGTCACCACCAGAGTCACTATCATTTGACTGGACACTTGGTGCAGCTTCAACGACTTCTGCATCAGGTGCACTTTCTTCTGGAGAATGATCGTCAGCATCAGTTATATCATCAACAGAGACCTCATCAAGTATATTCGATCTGTACTGGAGACATCTTCGGTGCTGTGAGACTCTGAATCGGTGAAGTCGGTATCAGATGCGCTTTCATCCTCCATGTACTCCTCCAAGTACTCTGCACCGGGGAATGAATCTTCGTCAAATGTGACATGACGGGAACGCATGATGCGCGGCAGTCCATCATCGCCAGCAACAAGAATGTCGTAGACACCATGCTCAAGAGTCTCCAAGTACACCCCCTCAAGTGGACGAGACTCGAACTTGGTTCCACCAGTCATCTTAAGCACAAATGCAGAACAACCGAACACGCGAGTGTGCTTCAACGTTGGTTTGTTCCCAGTCAATAACAAGAACGGCGTACTCCCAGTAGTGGAATGGGGTACACGGTTACGCACATATAGAACATGTTTGAGTGCGAAAGGCCACAAGCACTCTGGTAGATTTGCTTGAATGAGCAAAGCTCGAGCAGCTTCTTCCATGGTACGGTTGATGCGCTCGGCAATGGCGTTATGTTCCGGGGTGTATGGGGCAGAGAACGATGTATCGTCGAAGGCATTCTCCGGATTCTCCTGCAGAGCGATG
>VCMS01000519.1:0-21308 GCA_022539475.1 Gracilaria domingensis | reverse complement strand
GTGAGTGGACTATTATGTTGTCGTTGAGGTGCACAGTGTCAACCACACTCGGATTCCACAAGAGTACTCAGGCGATGGGCAAGTGATTTGTATATCGTGCTTTCCAAGAGACGAAAAGAGGTAGACCCACTCCCCTGCATTTCTGTTGAGCGCTGTGGGCAACATGCCAAGCTTGGCATGTACCTTGTTGGCATACCATTTGAAAGGTCTCTCAAGCTCGGTTGCACTAAATGAAGCCAATTGCGGCAGGTGCCATAGTTGAAGTCAATCTTCTCCGGTAATGATTTTGCCGGTTCAACATGCACTGCAAAATCGGCTTTTAACACCCAGCCGAGGGTAAATTTAAATGCGTGGTCCGCTGGCCGAAATGCATGACAGGTTCGGGCAAAGTATACAGGCCAGAACCGTTTTATCGCGCGGAACGCTTCCGCGATGACCAAGCCATTTTCAATGGGAATCAATGCGAACTTCCAGCGTGCACGGAACCGAGGACTCAATAGACTTGTCGGCAAGGCTCCCAACGGGAAACTAGGTTGTACTCCATGTCAGGCACGAGTAGGGCATCAGTCAACCTTAGATTCACATTGTCAAAAGGCAGAATAACATCTCCACATTTCGTCGCAGACACAGTACTCTTGTCGGCCAGCCGTATGTGTCGCTCCTCCACATCGTGCAATGAGCTTGGAACGAAGGCAGCTGCAGAGTGGAAGTAATGAGAAGTTGCTCCACTGTCTGCATAGGTGTCCATTTCTCGTTGCGCAGGTGGCAGGACTGTCGCTTTCTCAAATGACATGCCTGCAATCTCTATCTTGGAGGACTTACTAGACGACTTTGCTGACGCTTTAGATCCTCCAGACTTGTCCTTCGCCTTCAAAGCCAACTTGTCGAGTATGCTCTGAGGCAGATGGTTGTCAGGATTGTCCGGGTTTACAAAGCAACGATCTTTGGTATGTCCATCTCGACCACAAAAGTCACAGTGATACCCGCTGCCACTGGCTGCTGCAAGTGCATGTGTGCCAGAAACATCATCCGAATCATTACCATCTCGATGATGTGTGATAGAGGAGGTACCATGAGACTTGTTGGAACCTCTTCCCTTTCCTTTCTTTCGGCTGCGACTGCGACCAGTAGTCATGTGACGTGCATTGTATTCATCAATGAGGGTGGTAGCAACATAGTCCCACGTTAACTCAGAGATCTCCTTGGTACGTAATGCTGCAGCCGTGGACTCCAGTGAGCTCTGTGGTTCAATAGAAGCCAACAACATTGGAGCTTTGTGAGATTCGGGGATGGCAGCATCCTTGCCCATACGATCCAACTGCGAGAACAGAGCCGTGAATTGGTCAACGTATTCGGACATGTTCTGCCCATTGTATGTCATACGGAATAGTTGGGTCTGAACAGCAATCCTAGACACCGTGCGATTCGAAGCATAGCGTGCATCCAGCAACTTGATCATCTTTGCCGGATCGTCATCCACGTCCATAACCACACGTAAAGGAGCATCACCAAGTGCACAGATGATGATTCCGCAAGCCTTCTCGCGTTTGGATAACGTGCGAATGGCATCAACAGAGGATCCCTGACCATCAGTAGCGGTCGTCTCAGTTGAAATAGACTGCTCAGTATCTGTGTTAACCACATTCCAGACACCTTTGATGCGACAGGCGGCACGAAGTCGATGCCTCCAGAGTGGGTAATCCTCACCACGCTTGCCATGGAAGCGAGGAATCTTCACACCAGAGTTGGTACCCGTTTCCTTTTCGGAGTCAGACATGACAAAAGAGCCTGAGGAACACAGTCGGAATCGGCAAACCAGGTAGTAACCAAGCCAAGAAAAGTAGAGAACCAGCTCGGAAGTGAAAAGCAAAGCTCAAAGAAACAAACAAAGAAGCGGAAAGAGGGAATCAATGCTTCAGTTACACAAGAGGGTAAAGGCTGTAGTGGAGTATTCTCAACACTCAACAGCGAGGGCGCCAGCGGAGACCGTGTAACCAGGTCTACAACGCTCGTCGGGACGCGTCCCGTACGCGATCACAGGCGGAGTTCGGGTACTCGACGCCTGGAGTATACTCACGGGTGAGACAGAACTCAACCCAGAAACAAGAAGAAAAAGAAGAAGCAGCGGGTCCACTGGCAGGACCTAATATCCGGTTACCCTAGAGGTCCGAACGTCTGGTCCCTGGTTACTCTCTCCAGGTGAGGCACGAATTCTTCTTGACCTACCCTGCTCTGCGTACTTCAGAGCGAGGGGCTTTACAATCCGTACGAGACGTCCCAGGGAGGTTAGTAGCCAAAGATATGCGTTCACCAGTTAGCCCCTGCTAGTCGCTTGCGGGAAAACAGTGCGGTCCTTCTGCTCGCTCGCTCGCTCGCTCGCTCACAACGCGTACCTGTCGCTAGAAAACAGAACTTAGTAGAATCCAAACGAGAAATTAGTAGAAGAGCGTGACGTCTGCGAAGAGTCGACGCTCTGGGCCCATAACCTAACGTAACGAACGCAGGTTAGACAAGTAGAAAGGAAAAAGATGTGAACAAGATAGGTAAGACAAACAAAGGGGGTAGGCCACCTTCGACCGAGTTTAGTGAACGGGGACGATCGCAACCTACTAGTACTAACCGCGCACCGCCGCCGTCGCTGCATGAGACATAACAGCACACGCTGTCAAAGTGTACACCTTGACAACGAAAGCGCGCGCAAATCACAATACGAATTCGAAACAACTAAATCAAACCGCGCCAAATCCAATGCCAACTCCATGATCCAAAATCGCTCTAAAAAATCAACATTTTCCATCTGGCACAACAAACCCCCTCGCGCAGCTCAGAATCGCACATTCGCTCCAAAATCCTTCGTACTAGCCTAGAATCGCACATAAAGCAAAACCCGCCCAGAACAGCCTGTATTCGCACATTCTCAGCTACTGCATAACTGGCCAGCACTAGCACACTTCAGCCAATCACAGCGAACCACTTGTGCCATCCGCCACTCCTGCCCCATACAGCCAGGTCCACTTGTCCACACTACGTTGCATATACGCATTTGCAGTAGCCAATCATATTGCAGTATCACGTTGGGTTTACGGAGAGGCGCATATGCGCTTTTCGCGCGAGGGTGCCCAAAAGTGCCCATGCTCCCCTGCAACTTTGTGTTCCAGGTACTTGGAGACAAATTCAAGGACTGCCAGGCACTCGACACCATCCAAACATCAACATCGTCAACAGACAAGTCCACACCGCACTCCATAGGAGTGTCAACGGGTTTCGACAGCTGCATGCCAAATCGCTCCACGACCTTGTTCGTGTACGCTGACTGAGTCAAGTACAGCTCTCGCTTGGTTCTGTCTCGATGGATTTCAAATCCAAGAACCATGCGAGCTTCTTTGAGGTCCTTCATGCGGAAACGACTTGACAGCTCTGCCTTCACACGTTCCACGGTTTTCATGCTCGGACTCGCAATCAGCAAGTCGTCTACATACAGAGCAATGATAACCAAGAACCCCAGTATGATCCCGGTGTAGACACACTCGTCTGCGTCATTCGGCTTGAGGTGCATTTAACCAACAAGGAAGGCGTATATCTTGGCGTGCCACTGTCTTGGTGCTTGTCTAAGCCCATAGATTGCTTTCTGTTGATGTTTGGATAGGGTCGAGTGCCTGGCAGTCCTTCAATGTGTCTGCAATTACCTGGAACACAAAGTTGCAGGGGAGCATGGGCACTTTTGGGCACCCTCGCGCGAAAAGCGCATATGCGCCTCTCCAAAAACCCAACGTGATACTGCAATATGATTGGCTACTGCAAATGCGTGTATGCAACGTAGTATAGCCAAGTGTGCCTGGCTGTATGGGCCAGGAGTGGCGGATGCGACAAGTGGTGCGCTGTGATTGGCTGAAGTGTGCTAGTGCTGGGCAGTTATGCAGTAGCTGAGAATGTGCGAATACAGGCTGTTCTGGGCCGGTTTTGCTTTATGTGCGATTATAGGCTAGTACGAAGGGTTTTGGAGCGAATGTGCGATTCTGAGCTGCGCGAGGGGGTTTGTTGCGCCAGATGGAAATTGTTAATTTTTTAGAGCTATTTATGGATCATGAAGTTGGCATTGGATTTGGCGCGGTTTGATTTAGTTGTTTTGAATTCGTATTGTGATTTGCGCGCGCTTTCGTTGTCGAGGTGTACACTTTGACAGCGTGTGCTGTTATGTCGCATGCAGCGACGGCGGCGGTGCGCGGTTAGTACTAGTAGGTTGCGATCGTCCCCAATCACTAAATTCGGTCGAAGGTGGCCTACTCCCTTTGTTTGTTTTACCGATCTTGTTCACATTTTTCTCACTTTCCTTCGTCTAACCTGCGCGCCTTGCGTTAGGTTATGGGCCCAGAGCGTCTACTCTTCGCAGACGTCACGCTCTTCTACTGATTTCTCTTTTGGATTCTACGAAGTTTTGTTTTCTTGCGACAGGTACGCGTTGCGAGCGAGCGAGCGAGCAGAAGGACCGCGCTGATTTCCCGCAGGCGACTAGCAGGGGCTAACTGGTGAACGCATATCTTTGGCTACTAACCTCCCTGGGACGTCTCGTACGGATTGTAAAGCCCCTCGCTCTGAAGTACGCAGAGCAGGGTAGGTCAAGAAGAATTCGTGCCTCACCTGGAGAGAGTAACCAGTGACCAGAGGTTCGGACCTCTAGGGTACCCGGGTATTAGATCCTGCCAGTGGACCCGCTGCTTCTTCTTCTTCTGCTTTTTCTTTCCGGGTTGAGTTTTGTCTCACCCGTGAGTATACTCCAGGCGTCGAGTACCCGAACTCCGCCTGTGATCGCGTACGGGACGCGTCCCGACGAGCGTTGTAGACCTGGTTACACGGTCTCCGCTGGCGCCCTCGCTGTTGAGTGTTGAGAATACTCCACTCCAGTCTTTACCCTCTTGTGTAACTGAAGCGTTGATTCCCTCTTTCCGCTTCTTTGTTTGTGTTTTTGATCTTTGTTATTCACTTCCAAGCTGTTTTTCTACCTTTCTTGGCTTGGTTGCTACCTGTTTTTCTGATTCTGGCTGTCCTCCACCAGGTCTTTCGTCATGTCTGACTCCGAAAAGGAAACGGATACCAACTCTGGTGTGAAGATTCATCGCTTCCATGGCAAGCGTGGTGAGGATTACGCACTCTGGAGGCACCGACTTCGTGCCGCCTGTCGCATCAAAGGTGTGTGGAATGTGGTTAACACTGATGCTGAGCAGTCTATTTCAACTGATAAGACCGGTACTGATGGTCAGGGATCATCTGTTGATGCCATTCGCACGCTATCCAGACGCGAAAAGGCTTGTAGAATCATCATCTGTGCACTTGGTGATGCTCCTTTACGTGTGGTTATGGACGTGGATGACGATCCGGCGAAGATGCTCAAGTTGCTGGATGCACGCTATGCTTCGAATCGCACGGTTTCTAGGATTTCCGTTCAGACCCGACTATTCCGTATGACATATAATGGGCAGAACATGTCCGAATACGTCGACCAATTCACGGCTCTGTTCTCGCGGGTGGATCGTATGGGCAAGGATGCTGCCATTCCCGAATATCACAAAGCTCCCATGTTGTTGGCTTCTATTGATCCACAGAGCTCACTGGAGTCCACGGCTGCCGCATTACGTACCAAGGAGATCTCTGAGTTGACGTGGGACTATGTTGCTACCACCCTCATCGATGAATATAATGCACGTCATATGACTACTGGTCGCAGTCGCAACCGCAAGAAAGGAAAGGGAAGAGGTTCCAATAAGTCTCATGGTACCTCCTCTATCACACATCATCGAGATGGTAATGATTCGGATGATGTTTCTGGCACACATGCACTTGCAGCAGCCAGCGGCAGCGGGTATCACTGTGACTTCTGTGGTGGAGATGGACATACCAAAGACCGTTGCTTTTTAAACCCGGACAATCCTGACAACCATCTGCCTCAGAGCATACTCGACAAGTTGGCTTTGAAGGCGAAGGACAAGTCCGGAGGATCTAAAGCGTCAGCAAAGTCGGCTGGTAAGTCCTCCAAGATAGAGATTGCAGGCATGTCATTTGAAAAGGCAACAGTCCTGCGACCTGCACAACGGGAAATGGACACTGATGCAGACAGTGGAGCAACTTCTCATTACTTCCACTCTGCAGCTGCCTTCGTTCCAAGCTCATTGCACGATGTGGAGGAGCGACACATACGGTTGGCGGACAAGAGTACTGTGTCTGCGACGAAGTGTGGAGATGTTACTCTGCCTTTTGAAAATATGAATCTAAGGTTGACTGACGCACTACTCGTGCCTGACATGGAGTACAACCTAGTTTCTGTTGGAAGCCTTGCCGACAAGTCTATTGAGTCTCGGTTCCGTGCACGTGAAGTTCGCCTGATTCATGGAAATGGCTTGGTGGTCGGGTGCGGACAGCGCGATAAACGTTCTGGCCTGTATACTTTGCCCGAACCGGTCATGCATTTCGGCGCGGAGCACGCATTACTCGCTGGTGAAGCTGAGCTGCAGTGCGTGTTGAAGGCATCATTACCGGAGTTGACTCAACTATGGCACCGCCGACTGGCGCACATCAACCCGAGAGACCTTCAAATGGTGCACAAGCATGCAAGTGGTGTGCTACAGCTCACAGACATGAAGGAGGTATGTCACCCCTGTCGTCTCGGGAAAGCAAACAAGCTTCCATTTCCTGGAGTATTTAGGCGTGAATCCGAGGTTGGTGACACTGTGCACTCCGACATAATAGGTCCACTCACCCTGTCCTTCCCTGACCGATTCAAGTACGCATCAGCATTTGTGGATGATCACTCGCGTTATGTCATGGTAGGGTTCATGAAACACCGCAGTGAGATCAATGATGTGTATGAAGCAGTGGCGCACAACCTCAAGCAGCTTGGAGGAGCTGTGGTGAAGAAGGTACACTCTGATGATGCAAAGGAGTACATATCTCTGCAGGAGAATCCGGAGAACTCCTTCGACGATACATCTTTCTCTGCCCCATACACTCCGGAACATAACGCCATTGCCGAGCGCATCAACCGTACCATGGAAGAAGCTGCTCGAGCTTTGCTCATTCAAGCAAATATACCAGAGTGCTTGTGGCCGTTCGCACTCAAACATGTTCTATATGTGCGTAACCGTGTACCCCACTCTACAACTGGGAATACGCCGTTCTTGTTGTTGACTAGAAACAAACCAACGTTGAAGCACACTCGCGTGTCCGGTTGTTCCGCATTCGTCCTAAAGATGACTGGTGGAACCAAGTTCGAGTCTCGTGCACTTGAGGGGGTGTACTTGGAGACTCTTGAGTGTTGGATGTTGACCTGTGCTGTCACTGAAAACCAAAAGTGCTGGAGAGCATGGGCTGTTTTGGACGGTGCCGTTGGAAAAGCGCATATGCGCCTCTGCGAAAACTCAACGTGAAACGGGCTTCTGATTGGCTACTGCAAATGGTCATATGCATTGTGGTTGGTACAAGTGTTGTGGCGCTAATGGGTTGTTTCCGGGGTACACGTGTGTAGCTAGTACACTGGGCATACTGTACATGATGCACAGGGTACACACGTATGTACGTGGACATGTAGGACAGCTTGGTGTAACTTGGGCACTATGGTGAAGAGTTGATGCGGTGTCAAAAGGATTACAGTGTGGTGTTGTTGGTGACGTAGGACTTGGAGTGAGTTTGTGGTGAAGTGTTGTTGGTGAGCTTGTACGTAACTGTTATGGTGTGTAGGGATTACAGTGTGTTGGCACTATGTGAATCTGTGCTGTTGGAAGTCATGCTGTCACTGACATCAAGCAGCTGGGATGTGTGAAGTCTAGAATGGTACCTTACTATGTGAAAGCGAGATTGATGTTGTTTTGTTTGGTATACTATGTTGCTGTGTGGTATACTAAGTATGGGTTGAACGTTTACGGCTACATTGGAATGCTGTCGTTCAGCTGGGATGACAACAAGGTACAACGATGACAGGTTGTACAGTGGTCATGGAGTACAGGTTGCAAGGCTATGTATGTGAACACATGGTACAGGTTGCAGCACTGTCAGTGTTGTGAAGTTTACACCATGTTTGAGTTGTGCTACATGCAAATGTGTGTGTATGGATGAATGGAACATGTTGCAGCTGAGTGACTGACGTCATCTGGTTTACAGGTACTTGTTGATGATGTGGGACTTGGATACCTGGCACGTACACATTACGGTGTCGTGTACGGATTACAGCGTGCAAGTAACACGTGAAGTGTGGTGTGATGTTCCGTAAGCATGTCTGGTCATAATGGTGAGGTGTTGCATTGTGTGTATGCATGGTCGCGTTGCTATGGTCTGCTGTCATATTGTTGACTGCATTGATGTGTGGTGCTTGTGGTGTGCTGTCGAAATGTGTCGGTACACTTTCAGGGACGTGTATGGCTACTACATTGGTGTGCATTGTTGTGCATTGTTGTGCACTGCTGTGCAGTAGTGTACGGAATTGTTGTGCACTGTTGTACACTGTTGTGTGTTGTTGTGCACTGCTGTTGTAAGCAGTTTGGCACTGTTACCATGTTATGTCTGTAGATGATTGGTAGTATTGAGTGTCTCTGGTTAGTGAGTTGCATGTTGGTCAGAGTTGGAGTCGCATGATAGAGTAGAGAAGAAGTGCTATATAAGTTGTGACTCAAGCACCTCCAAGTAAATCTGAGCCAGAGCTGGCGAACTTCCCTTGCATCCCCCCATACTTCCTCATGTCAACTTTCTGATCCCAGCTATAACCTCTAACAGGTTATGGGCCCAGCCCCGCTGACCTCTGCCGTTTGTCGTTCGTCATGAGGTTTCCCTTTCCGCCGCTCTCCCTCACCGCCGACCGTGTTGTTCAGCGCCGTTGTTGATGTTTTTGATGTTTGCTTGCCTTCGTGTTTCTTGTCGTTGACCGGTTTGGTGGTGTTGTATTTCCCTTTTGGTTTGCGTTCCTCCTTGAGGGCCTTGTGGTGGTAGTGGTTCGATGTTGTTCTACTTTCGTGATTCGGTTTTGTTTCTTGTTCATTCTCGTTTTCGTCGATCGCTATCCGCTCTTGTTGGTTTCTCGCCTCTGTTTTCGTTGTTGGAATCCTTGTGTCGCGTTTGCGGGTTGTGATCCGAGGGGTTGAGTACCGTTGTCGTTGAAGTCTGTGCACTTGTGTGTTGTGCTCAGCATTCGTTTTTTCGTTGAAGTCCGGGCACTGCGTGTGTGCTCGGCATTTGTGGTGATCACTTGAGTTTCGGTGCGACGAGCGGTTGATCCGAGCAATCGGGGACGTTAGTCTGGCGGCTTGAACCAATTCGGACGCGCTGTCGAGCGGGCTCCCACCGGTCCTTCGGGGCAGATAACGGTGTGGGTCGAAAGACCTGGTAGTACCGCGAGTGCTGAAGTTGACTGGGTGCCGTGACGTACTGCTTCGAACAGGGGTGGTTCACCTTTGTTGTGTGTGACCTGACTGTGTGTTGGGTTCTTGATCTGTTGGGAAGACAAACTGAAACGAGCTTTTGATCCGTACTGCTGCGGTGGTGCGGGGAGGCGACGTATCGTAGGCTGACCTCCTTTTCAGGATCAGGCCGCTTGTGAACTTGATTGTTTGCTTGCTGGAAGCGTACCTCGGTTTGTCATAGTAGCTGCAGTATCAGGTGTTGGATGTTGACCTGTGCTGTCACTGAATACCAAAAGTGCTGGAGAGCATGGGCTGTTTTGGACGGTGCCGTTGGAAAAGCGCATATGCGCCTCTGCGAAAACTCAACGTGAAACGGGCTTCTGATTGGCTACTGCAAATGGTCATATGCATTGTGGTTGGTACAAGTGTTGTGGCGCTAATGGGTTGTTTCCGGGGTACACGTGTGTAGCTAGTACACTGGGCATACTGTACATGATGCACAGGGTACACACGTATGTACGTGGACATGTAGGACAGCTTGGTGTAACTTGGGCAATATGGTGAAGAGTTGATGCGGTGTCAAAAGGATTACAGTGTGGTGTTGTTGGTGACGTAGGACTTGGAGTGAGTTTGTGGTGAAGTGTTGTTGGTGAGCTTGTACGTAACTGTTATGGTGTCGTGTAGGTATTACAGTGTGTTGGCACTATTTGAATCTGTGCATGGTCATCGTTATGTGTAGGGACGTAAGTTGTTGTGCACTGTTGTGCACTGTTGTGCTTTGTTGTTGTAAGCTGCCATGATAGTGTGGGAGTGTTACCATGTTATGTTAGGAGATGATTGGTAGTATTGAGTGTCTCTAGCTAGTGGTTTAGGTATTGCTTGGAGTTGGAGGTTTGCGATGGTTGCGCAAAGTAGTTCTATATAAGCGGTAACTCGAGCACCTCCAAGTAAATTCCCAGCCAGAGCTGGCGAACTTCCTTTCATTCCCCCCATCCTTTCTCTCAACCTTCCCTTTCCAGCTATATCCTCCATTAGGTTATGGGCCCAGCCCCGCTGACCTCTGCCGTTATCGTTCGTCTAAAGCCGCTCTCCCTCACCGCCGTTCACCCGCTTCGCTGTTTTCCTTTCTCGTTCTCTTCGTCGTTGCGTCGGGTGTGTTGACCGTGTTGTTGGTGGTGTTGATCTTCTCCTTTCGGTCTTGCGTTCCTCTCTGAGGGCGTTGCGGTGGTAGTGGTTCGACGTTGATTCTGTATCGTTATTTTGTTTGGGCGCTCGTTGTTGCCCGTGTTGTCGATCGCTATCCGTTTCGTTTTCTCTCCCTCTGTCGTTATTGTTGGGATCCCCGCGTCGTCTTGCGGGTTCTAATCCGAGAGCTTGAGGACCATTTGTTGTTGAAGTCTGTGCACTGCGTGTGTGCTCAGCAGTTGTTGAAGTCTGTGCACTGTGTGTGCTCAGCGTTTCGGATTGTCATCTGAGGTCCAGCGACAAGCGGTTGATCCGAGCAATCGGGGACGTTAGTCTGGCGGCTTGAACCAAAGCGGACGTGCTGTCTAGCGGGCTCCCACCGGTCCTCCGCGGCGGATAACGGTGTCGGTCGGAAGACCTGGTAGTACCGCGAGTGCTGAAGTGGACGGGGTGCCGTGACGCACTGTTGGACTTGGGTGGCTGACCTTTGTTGTTGTTGACCTGACTTTGTGTCGGGTTCTTGATCTGTGGTGAAGGCAAACCGAAACGAGCTTTTGATCCGTGCAACCTCGGTTGAGCGGGGAGGCGACGTACCGAAGGCTGACCTCCTTTTCAGGATCAGGCCGCGTGTGGGCATTATTGTCTGCTCGTTAGGAGCGTACCTTGGTTTGTCATAGTAGCTGCAGTTTCGAGGTCGCGCAAGTTCTTGCAAGAGGCCAGATTGGGTTAAGTGGTGAAGACATATCTTTGGTCATTAACCATCCTTTGGACACCTCGTAGAAAGCAACGCGCCTTCTCCTGGAACGCAGGAGGAGGTAGACTGCAGAAGTCGTTTCTTACCCGGAGGGTCTCCGGGGGTCAGGGGTTCGATCCCCTAGGGTACTGGTAATTTAGTTCCTGCCAGTGGTCCCGACTATTGAAGTTTTGGTTTTTGTTGTTTAACGCAAGGCGCGCAGGTTAGACGAAGGGAAGTGACAAGGACACAAACAAGAAGAGTAGAATAAGTAAAGGGGGTAGGCCACCTTCGACCGAGTTTAATGATCGGGGACAATCGCAACCTACTAGTACCAACCGCGCACTGCCGCCGTCATTGCATGCGACATAACAGCACACGCTGTCAAAGTGTACACCTTGACAACGAAAGCGCGAGCAAATCATAATACGAATTCAAAACAACTAAATCAAACCGCGCCAAATCCAATGCCAACTCCATGATCCATAAATAGCTCTAAAAAATCAACAATTTCCATCTGGCGCAACAAACCCCCTCGCGCAGCTCAGAATCGCACATTCGCTCCAAAACCCTTCTTACTAGCCTAGAATCGCACATAAAGCAAAACCGGCCCAGAACAGCCTGTATTCGCACATTCTCAGCTAATGCATAACTATTGAAGTTTTTGTTGTTGTTGTTGTTGTGGTTTGCCGTTGTTGTTGTTTGCAGTTGTGGTTGTTTGCTGCTGTTGTTTGCTGCTGTTATTTGCTGCTGTTGTTTACTGCTGTTGTTTGCTGTCGTTGTTTGCCGTTGCTGTCTACCCGCCACCGCCGTATTTGATTTCCTCCCCTGTTCCCTTCTTACAACATGGATTCGTTCAGTGGGCTCAAGATCGAGAAGTTGGGTGAGCATAACTTCCACACCTGGAAGCAAAAGATTCAGTACGTACTTGCACTGAAAGACCTCAAGAACCATCTCACCACTTCTGCACCCACCGATGAAGAGGAACTGGCGAAATGGCAAATCCGAGGCGAAATGGCTAGAGCGATCATTGGACTCACGCTTGCCGACGAGCACTTGGATCACATTCGTGACATTGACACTGCTGCTGACGCATGGAAGGTCATCTGCAATGTGTTCCAACGCAAGACTCTTCTGAACCGAATCAACGCCAGACGTGCCTTCTACTCTGTCAAGATGCGCGAGGACGAGAAGATGTTGCAATTCATCAATCGTGTTCGGCACTTGGCCTCCGACCTCAAGAGTATGGAGGTCAACGTTGAAGAAGAGGACATTGCCATGGCCGCTCTATGTGGACTTCCGGAACGTTTTGAGCACCTCATTGTTGCAATTGACACCACGATCGGAGATCGCCAACTCACCATGGAGTTTGTGAAGGGCCGTCAGTTACAAGAGGAGCAACGTATGAGTGATCGTGCCAAGGAGGAATCTGGTGGTGATGCAGCACTCGTGGGACGCCAGTTTCGTAGGAAGTCATTGAAGTCAGTTGTGTGTTACTATTGTGGCATAAAGGGTCATATCCAGAAGAACTGTTTCAAGAAGCAACGTGATGGGGCTAACAAGGATCAGATCGATGCTGCTCACCCAAGTGTACATACCGCGCTCAACGATGAGCAAGGTACGGGCGGCAGCGATTCTGACTTTGTATGCCTCATTGCAAATGGTGCCGACAAGGCCACTAACAGTGACTGGATTGTTGACTCTGGAGCTACTGCGCACATGACTTATGATGACTCAATGTTCCAAACGTACGAGATAAAGGTGTCGTCGGGTGTGAGCATCGGCAATGATTCCAAGTTGCAGTCTGTTGGTCACGGAAGTGTGAAGCTCGATCTGACAGTTGAAGGGTCCAAGCGTAAATGCAAGCTAAAGCAGGTGGTACACGTGCCCAACTTACGGTACCACTTGTTGTCTGTGTCACAGATTTGTGATCTGGGCTGCACGGTAGTGTTTGACAGAGAAAAGGTATGTGTGTACAAGGGGTCAAAAGTGGTTGCCGTCGGGCGACGCGTCAAAGACCTGTACTACCTTTGCACTGCTGCAGAACAGCTCACGGACACGGACAGTGCGCTTGTGTCAGACTTGTCTCTTTGGCATGCTCGAATGGCTCATGTGAATGTGGAAGGCATCAAGCAGATGGCTCGAAATGGCGTTGTGTCAGGTCTGAATGTGGATGTGGCTCAGAAGGTGGATGTGTGTGGCTCATGTGTAGTGGGCAAAGCAACCCGTGCTCCGACTCCCAAGCAAGGGGGGGAACGAGCTGAACACGTACTGGACCTGGTACACTCTGATTATAACTCTGATAACACGCGATCTTGCAGACATTGATTTTGAAGAGCTGCCAAGCGCACCCTGTGTGTTCCGACGCCCCAGTGAAAACAAAGGCTACGCCTACATCCTGTGATGGAGGTTATAGCTGGAAAGGGAAGGTTGAGAGAAAGGATGTGGGGAATGAAAGGAAGTTCGCCAGCTTTGGCTCGGAATTTACTTGGAGGTGCTCGAGTCAGCGCTTATATAGAACTACTTTGCGCAACCATCGCAAACCTCCAACTCCAAGCAATACCTAAACCACTAGCTAGAGACACTCAATACTACCAATCATCTCCTAACATAACATGGTAACACTCCCACACTATCATGGAAGCTTACAACAACAAAGCACAACAGTGCACAACAGTGCACAACAAGTTACGTGCCTACACATAACCATGACCATGCACAGATTCACATAGTGCCAACACACTGTAATCCATACACCACAACATAAAAGTTACGTACAAGCTCACCAACAACACTTCACCACAAACTCACTCCAAGTCCTACGTCACCAACCACACCACACTGTAATCCTCTTGACACCGCATCAACTCTTCACCATAGTGCCCAAGTTACACCAAGCTGTCCTACATGTCCACGTACATACGTGCGTACTCTGTGCATCATGTACAGTATGCCCAGTGTACTAGCTACACACGTGTATCCCGGAAACAACCCATTAGCGCCACAACACTTGTACGAACCACAATGCATATGACCACTTGCAGTAGCCAATCAGAAGCCCGTTTCACGTTGAGTTTGCGCAGAGGCGCATATGCGCTTTTCCAACGACACCCTCCAAAACAGCCCATGCTCTCCAGCACTTTTGGTTTTCAGTGACAGCACAGGGTCAACATTCGACACCCCCCCTCTGTCACTGACTTCAAACTTCTATGTGGATCACTCCACAGGCTTCGCGGAACCTCTCGTGCTTCACTCGCGCAAGTGGCTTATTCAGCATGTCGGCAACCATGGAATCCGTCGGGCAGTAGAACAGTACAATCGACTTGGCCTGCAGAGCTTCTCGAGTGAAGTGGAACCGAATCTCAATGTCTTTGGTTCTCCTGTTCACCACTTCATTTCGAGCAAGGTCAATGCTGCCCTGGTTGTCAACATACATGGGAGTTGGTTCAACCAGCAGCTTTACAGACCCTTCTGCTTCCATGCCAATCACACTGCCAATGCCGTTCCAAAGTCGCCTAAGCCAGATCGCCTCCTTGGTGCCAGAGCACAAGCTCACGTACTCAGCATCCGCACTCGACAGAGCAACTACCTCCTGTTGACGAGACGACCACGACACAGCACCACCGCACATCATGAACAAGTATCCATGTGGTATAGCCGATCGGTGCGAGCTGCTAGTGGGGAGCCCCGCGTGGGCTCGACCCGGCGGAGGAGTGAAACGCGTGACACCTAATAGGTCGGCAGCACCCACCGTTGCCTATAGTGCACGGTGACCAAGTGGTAAATACGCCTGCACTGGTGTGCGGCAGGCACGTATAACCCTCGAGGTCAGCAAAACTATTAGAGGACTACTAGACTTACCAATTGGTGACTGTAGAACCGAACTGGTGTCAAATCAGCCTAGTTGGTGCTTGACTTTACCATTTGGTGTGGGAGGTTGGCGTCTCGGGGGTTTAGTACACCCGAGCGCCCCTCCGGCTTTCACGGGCCTAGTGCCACGTGGGCCACCGGGAGGTGCATTTGTGGTGCACCACCCCGGCCACATATCTACACTACCTAGTAATTATTAATTCTAAATTATCGAGAATAGACTAATTAGTCCTGTCCAAGCCTGCGCTTGCGCGTCCCACGTGGTACAGTAGACACACGTGCCCGGGAGCCCGTGACGTCACCACTTGGTCTTGTAGAGCCCCCGTTGATCTGGCCGAGCTATACTACAGACCCCCCTCCTACCGACAGGCACGCCCCGTGGCTGCGAAGGTCCCACGGCGTTTGCCGCCTTTTCACCAAACGGTCGTCGGCGCGCATCGCCTGGCGCACGGCGCGTCTCGCGATGACGCGAAGATGGCGCGGTGCACGGCGCGGTTCGCCACATGCACTGCAGCGCCATTACCCACGCCGCCGTACCCCCCTGTGGTAGGTGCGATCGTACCTTCCGTCCCTCGTGGTATTGGAACGCGAAACCGCGAACCGCGACCATTCAGGTTGATCTTGTCGCGCGCCTGGTACCACGTGGTTGTCTTCGCCTCTTTGGTCCCTCCCGAAGGAGTCCGTCACTTTATCTTCCCCTGTCCGTCCTCCCCCTGGGCGGGTTAGTCCCGGCTTACCAGTTGGTTTCGAGCCTCCCTTCGGTGGGGTTCGCAGTTGTCAACCGATCGGCACACCGCCCTCTCGTGGTGTCGCTCCTATTCTCTGTTGGCCACTTGGTCTTGTGCCGTACTGAGGTGATACCTCGTTGGTTCCGACACGTACTGTCTCTCCGCTTGAGTGAGGGCGCCACTGGGGTGTCGTTGCCTTGGGCGGCCGCGTCGAGGGTGAGGAGACTCCTGCCCGTGGCTCTTCAGACTTCGTGACCGTACCGGTGCTGACGCCGCTTCTACCTAGTGGTCTGCCTCATCGGGGTGTTCAGGCTTGATTCAGGTCCAGCCGAGGGGTTTACCCGACTGCGTGGCGTTCAGCGCCCCTCCACCTGGTTCCTCGCGGTCTCCTTCCGTCCCTTAGGTTCCCTCTGGGGTGGTTGTACCCTCCCTGGTTCACGGAACCCGTCCAGCCGGCGCACCACCCTGGTCATTTTCACGGTGTTTCAGCTCGCTCGAGCGGCGTGCCCGTTCTCTGTGACCCCTCAGGTTTCATCTAGTCATCCAATTGGTGGTGTTCCCCCTCTCGGTTGGTATCCTCCGTGGCACGCTCTCGCTCCAACTCGCGCCTTTTATACCTCATGGGTGATCAACCCGCTTCCCCAACGGGGTGGTCGATGACGTTCGAACGCCGTGAAGACGGTGCCGAGGAGGGCATCGCGCGCGCCCTTCCCGTTGTGGTGGACCCCGGGGGTGAGACGGCGCCGTTTCAATCGAATTACCACGTGGTTGACTCTTCGCAGCCCTGTCTGCCGTCCCAGACCGGTACACCTGTGTCCTTTCCATCGGGCGCCGAGGCTCCCGTGGAGGCCAACCACTTGGTATTGGAGGAGCCGCACTTCGACCCTATAAAGGGATATTCGGCTTCTGAAGTCTCCCCCTCGGCGGAGGTCAACCGTTCGGTTCGCGAAACTGTTGCCTCCCGGTCGAGGATGTCTGGCAAGACCCCTGGGGTAGCGCGCGGCCGCGGAGGTGGCATCTTCAAGCCTAACACGCGGTCGAGTACGCGTTCTCGTCAAGACCCTTACGGTCGCGCTGGGTATGATCCCTACGCAGCCGCCGCGGGTCCGAGCAACGTTAACCCTCTTGCGGTGGCCGGTACGGTGGAGGCTCAACAGCTGAATCCTCATGACCTTTATAGGACGCACGAGCAGCCGCATGCCCACTATGGTGCACGCTTTGCCGATATCTCCGCCGAATTGGTCGCTCTGGGGAACTGGCCTTTCCACATCAGTTCCTCACTCTGTCCCTTGCGGTTCCGCCACATGGGTCTCACGCAGTATACCGCAATTGCCCGTTGGGATTGTCGCCGGTTGGAGGCGGTGCCTATGGCACCTCCTCCACCACGCAAGGGCGAGAAACAGAGCCGGTTCGGTCGACAACAGTGTTTCCATGCGCGGCAGCGACACACGAAGTTCCTATACTACATCCCCGTGGCCGTACCATCGGATCTCCCCTTCATCCGCTGCGATGGGGAGGTCCACTACTTCCGCCGTTTGGTAGATATCCTTCACCGCTTGGACGAACCTGCTACGCACATCGAGGTCGATCTGGAGTACGTCGCGTTTGAGCGCCCTTTAGATACCAATTATTGGACTGACCGTGGGAGGTGGGCGACCGATGCGATGGCTGAGAGCCGTGTTCGTCACCGTAACAACCGTACGCGGACCATGTTCCTGTTCCACAACGTTGAGTATTGGTCGCAGAGCGACCACAACCGCCGGACATGGTATGTCAATCGACCCTCTTGGTGGGACCACTATGAAGTATGTCAGTGGCTGGAAGTGCCGATCCCGCCGGTCCTTGCGTACTTTGGTAGTAGCATCTCCCTCGAGAGGAACAACGCATATGCCGTTTGGTCGGTCGCGCGCAGCGAGTGGGCCGTCATGGTGGCTATCCTCGCCCTTCAGGCTTCCGTGGAAGGTGTGACTTGGGACACGCGCTGCCCTGACAAGTCTGTCGGGATCAGCGGAACTCAACCAGTTGGTCGTATCTTCAATATTCCCAACGATGTGGTCGGCGACATTCGTGCCATGGGGCTCTCCAACATCGTGGAGGGCACCAAATATACTGCGCAGCAGTTGGATGGCTACCTCACTGCGGTAAGTAACCACAATTGGGGGCCTGAACAGGGTTGGGATGTCTACGACCGGAGGTTCATAGCATCGTGCCTCTCCAACAGCAGCACATGGCTGGCGAAGACCCATTTGGTAATGACGATACCGTGATGGTGGCTGCCGAGAACTATGAGTCCCCGCATTGCCTCCGTCGGCACCTGTACAGGCTACTCCTCCGACCAGCGTGGCTGCGCCTGTTCCAAGTGGTCCGGCGAACCCTCAGGCGGTTGCTCACCCTCCCGGACGGGCTGCCCAGGGGCCTCTTCGGGTTGGTTTCCAGTCGCTTCCGGTGAATCCGGTGCCCCCTGGTGGTGATAGTGGCGCGATACGGAGCGCTCTGGCTGGTCTCAACCACGCCTCGATGGTGCACTTCAACCGTCCTGGTCCCAATGACATCCTCACCGCTGTGGATACTCTTACCAACTTGCTCCCCGTGGTTGCTCACCACGAGCGGCGCACTTCTGAGCTGCGACATTTCCGCGACTACTTCCAGCGCAATCTCTACCGTGAGGTGACAGCCTATGTTGGTCAGTTGAGCAACCTTGTGGAAGGCCACGCGCCGTTACATCGACCCCCTGTGGAAAGTTTCAACCCGTACGCTCCTGCGTCACAGCAACCTGCGACCCCAATGGTAGGCTTTGGTGGCCTGGTACGTATCAAACTCCCTGGTGGACCTCCTGGTGGTGATCCTGCGGCACCTTTCCATACTCACCTTGGTCCTCACAACGTTCCTCTTCTTCCAGCAAGTACTGGGACAGGAGCACCAAGTGGTTTCTCAACTGGTTTCCGTTCGGCTCCGCTTCCGCCGACGTCCGGTGCTCCTAGGCCGCCTACTGGTCTGACCCCCGGTGCAGGGCCGTCTAGTGGTCTTGCTCCTCCGACCTCTGGTGGCATCCCTCCGTCTAGCTTACCGCCTTCCTTCCATCCACCCACTGGTCCTGCGAATACCATGCCGGTAGTCCAGCAGCGGTACCCCTGCGGGACCTGCTGGTACTTCTGCTCCCTTACCAAGTGGTGGTGCGCCACCGAGCGCGGCTAGCGGCGGGGGCGGAAGCTCCGCCGGACCTATGTCGGTGTCCTCTGGTCGTGGAGTTCCGCTTCATCTCGCGGGACCTCCCGTGGACGTGGTCGCGGTCGTGGAACCAGTCGTGGACGCGGACGTGGCCGTGGGTCCTCCAAGGCCTCCTAAGTCACCTCGTGGTTCCCTCTCGTGGATTCTTCTCGACTAATAAAGTGTCTTGCACTGTGTTCTCTGATCTTCTTTTGTTTTCCTGTTAGGTTAGTTAGTTAGCTTTTCGTGTAGCGTGGCGTTCAACGGCTTCGATAAACCCCCCCCCCCTTCCTTAGCGACGCGTACCACGCGAAGCAATACCAGTTGGTGGGGGCGTTCGCCCTTGTTTGCGCCAGTATCGGATGATGAAGTTGTTAGGATATGACCAGGTGGTTCTATCTATCTCTCTGGTAGCGCATACCCTTTTGTGAGTGTGTGCGTGACCTACAATGGTGTCAATAGCGCACCTCTCTGAGTGTCTACTTTGAGGGTGTACCTTCCATTGGTCATGGGGTGCGTGGCTCCCGTGGCTTGGTGTGACCCGTTGGTCCTTGCGAGGCTCGGATGCTCCTGTGTGTGTGTGCCTGTTGGTGTCGTGGGTCAGCCGTTACGCTCTTGGAAGTTGACCGCTCGGCTGACTCATCAAGGAGGGGCATAATGGGAGACGTTTGCTCCCTCTCCGCTTCCTGCTGGGTTGCTCACATATTGATTGTGCAATTCTCTGTCGTCGGGTTGTGCGGCCTTGACAATCCGGTCGTGGAGACCGTGCTTCTCCAAACCTTCCTTATGACCCCTGAGCGGTATGCTCCGTCGGAGCGAATCACCTTGTATCGGTCCCGCTCCGGCCACTGCACCCCGGGTAGTAGTTTAGAATTGATTCCTTCCTCAAGGCGGATGTTCACCTTCCATCTCCCGCTGGAGGTTAGTCGCTACCTTTTTGGATTGGCAGTCGTCAAGGAAGGACCCATGTACTTTCCTGTACCCACTTTGGTCACTTTGCTCACGTTCGGTCAAGATAGTCCGCATTTATATCGTTCTATGGGCTGACTTCATCTTAACTTTGCAGCAGCCAAAGCGGCGTAACTTCTGAGTATGTCTCTCTGACCTCGCGAGTGTGAGTGATCCCAGGCCGCTTCCGAGCGTCAGTCGGTACTGGACGATTATAATACCATGTTGGGTTTCCGCGAACAAGCTACCAGGTCGAATGGTCTGTTTGAATGTGACCTGTGACCTGGATTTACGCATTATGTCATATGAGTTGAACATACTCACGGACCATGTGGTTTGTTGCGATTCGACATAGTGCGTAGGCGTGCACTGAGGTCTTATTGAAGCGTTCCTACTAATTGGACCGCTGTTTGAGAGATGATAGGCCGTGGTAAAGTAGGGCTTGACCCTCAGACATTTGTTTGTTAACAAAAAAACCCCCCCGCCTCAGAAGACTTTAAGAAGCTAGGTGTCGAACCGTTATCGGTCAGTAGTACATGGAGCACCGTACGGCTAGCCCAATTCTCCAGGAAGGCCTGGCGCTAGTGTCGTTGCCGTTTGGTTCTTCAGAAGAGTATGGCTCTGGTGAGCTTTGTGAACCTGTCGGTTTATGACTACTACAAAGCATAAACCCTCTGAGGTTCTTGGGCAGGTGCCCCAGTATGTCGATTTGCTGACGAATTCCAGGGCCCCGCCCGCCTGGAATATGCTTTAGGACTTCTTTGCTTCGCCACACCACCCTCGGGTCTTAATGCACGATATGTGCATTGCGCCACATAGGTATTATATCTCGTTAGCATAGCGGCCAGTAGAATATGCCTCCCGAGGTATAGTACAACCGCTGTGGCTCCAGCGTGTCCCGAAAGCCGTGATGTTTGACTGATTATAAAACAAATCCCTGTCTTAATGACTCAAGGTCACGACCTTTCTGGAGAGCTCCGTCTAAAGGTGAGCGTTCTTGAGAGTACCATTGTTGGTCGACGTCCGAAAATGAGAATCCTTCCTTCAAGTTACGTCAGCGAGCGTTTGCACAACCTATCGGTTCGATTTGTTCGCGTAAGAATTCCTCACGGACGTGATTGGAGCGTGTTCCCCTTCCTCCACAGGAATACTAACACTTGGGACTTACTTTCATCAATGCCAGTATCCCTTCAGAACTATTCAATTGACCTCGTGAGGTTAGCTGGTCTATAGTTATAACATGGGATTGTCGTCGTC
>VCMS01000518.1:57313-73591 GCA_022539475.1 Gracilaria domingensis | reverse complement strand
TCACCTCACAAATCAAATCAGCACAACGCTCTGGTGCTTTCTTCAATGCGCATCAGAAGAGGAAAAAATTAGCGTCGCCGCTGCCACAGGCTCTCTCACGTACAAAGAGCAGTCGGATGTCAGCATTTACGAGGGATCATGCGAATACAGAACTATCGGCTTGAGGAAGGCTCGGGCAGAATTTCTCGGAGATTCTAGATCAGTCTCAGAGAAAAATCACTCCGTGTACAAGAAAGTGAAACTAGAATATACCCTGACCATCGCATCAATGTTCACATGTGTAGAAGCAAACACGGAAATCAAAAAGTTCTATATTGGTGCTGGCGCGAGCATAAATGCTTTAATTTCCGTATGACATCGAATCTGTTCCAACATAAGCTCCGAAAAGTGAGCGAATGAGGACTTTCAGCTAAACTTTGTGAGCAACTGCCTATCTTGCAAGATACAGCAATTTCGTTATAGCAAGATATGGCAAATATGGCCAAATAAGCCCAAGTACGGCCATCTTACCAAAAACATAAAATAGTTTTCCGCCCGAGTGGCACGTTGGCACAAACTTCGTTTTTACACAGTCCTATTCCCTCACTTTCGGCCAATTTGGCGCCAAATTCGGTGTTCATAGGTCAGTGAGACAGTGAAGGAGCCAAGAGAATCTTTTGTAACAAGCTTTTGCGTAGAACTAACGAGGTATGGAATATGATTTCTTCCGTCTTCTCAAGAAAGCTGTTACGGGAGCTTGTTGGGTCATCCCTGTGAGGAGATCAAGGAGATTGCATTCTCTGCACTGCAGTCTGGTTATGGTACTGTGATTTCGAGCTTAGGAAAGAGTGTTTAGCTTTTCTACTAGGGCGCTTTTTGAATTAACGATTTCTCGCCTGACCAGGCTGAAGACCTCAGAATCAGACCGGTTTGTATTTTTGAATTAGGCGCCGCATCCTTATATCGTCCGTAACATTTATGTGTGGTCGTGTCTCCACAAACTTCCTCTCACAATGGAGGACTCTGGCAGTACTGCTCCCTTTCTCCTTAGGAGCAAATAGCAACAGAACTCGTGATCATACGCAAACTCAAAAACCGAGCGGACACTTTTCACTATTTCACTTCACGAATGAAGAGCGGGGACCGAGGTATCTGAGAAGTCCTGCCGCGACAACTCTGTTGACAGGCTAAAACAGGAACTCTATGCAAAAGAAGGAGTTACAGATCTGTCATATGATAACATTCGAAACAAAAATGCCGGACGTAAATTGTTTGACAAAACAAATTCACCATGAAGCCGAGAATAGCTTTGATGTTCTTTTTGAAGCTGTTGTGTCACCCTACTTGATGCTCGATAGATCTGTGCGACACGAACAATGAAGCGGACAGCATCTCTCTCGTCGTCGAGACTGGATGGGAAGGTAATGTGTTCTGTTCGCTCGTTATATGACGTGGATCTACGAGGAGGTTGTGTGGAACGTGTTGGACTTCGCTACGGTGTAATCGGCTGTACAATTTCGAATTTCTTTAGTACGTTCTCTTTGCAGTTCTACAAAACTTTGAGACGCGATCGAACCTAAACTAATCCAGTGGCCTAGCACCAGCAACGCGCCGATGTAGGGGGCCTTTTATCTAGGATTACCTCTAATATTTGTTCTTTCTCGCGGGAACAAAAAACGCTGATGGAGAAGGGCATAGATAGGAAACAAGAGACGAGCTTATGATGCGGTACCAAAAAAAGCGCACCGGTGAGCCAAATTGTTTGTATTGTATCTGTTTGGCCGCTTCATAAGGCGTTGGAGATCTCCGACAACGGTGGCCGAGAGCGAGAGAACATTTAGATTCTTCTGAAGTTATCGAACAGAGAAGCATTTTCTCTCCCCTGACAGCATGAATGGCGGAATGGGTTTCGCAGGTAGTTCGGCCCTGGTCCTGCCTTATAAACGGAACGAGAGTACCAGGTGGATGTATCGTCCGCTTTACAAAACCACATCAGACGAACGAATAGCAAGAATGGGCATAGGATATATGAACAATAGGTTCATCGTCTATCTTAGGAAAAGTGGCCTTTTGAGAAGAATCTCTTTCGATGACATACACACAGCTGCGTTGCTTTGTACTGGATCTTCTGAAGCGGTGTTCCGCTCTTCAACGCTGCCACAGTAGATACTGAGGCAAAGACTCGCAAGACACGCAAGCGCGGCACAGAAAATGATAATAATATAGTTTGTCTTCAAGGTTTTGACGGCTCGTTAACGATCGCAACATATGCAACGGGACAGAGCCTTCAGCGAACGAGAAAGCGAGAGCGCTAGGTGACCGGAGTGAAAACTGCCTCGTGCAGTACTCACTAGCGACACTTCCCTTTTTCCTCTTCGTTATCGACGTCATCGGCCACTCTGGGGACCTCCGGGGAAGTGGGCTGCACCATATTCGTGAGATATTAAACGAACAGAGTTCGGAGTCCATGGTCAGAGCTGGCGAAAATAATGCCGTGGTAGGGCGTTCCGTTGCGCACTTGATAGGTTGTGCTCTGGGCAATAGAGGATACGAGAAGTCAACTGCTCGCTTTACGACGTCTGTAGCGTAGCGTGGCGTATAGGCAGCGTACTAACGGTCTGGGTCGCAGATTCTGGCAGTTCTGCAGGCCGTACGCTGCGCTCTCTCTGCAATATGTTCCGACTACAGGCGGCGTTTGTTTGCGGTCGAACGTTTATGCTTTTCACGGTCCGTTTCTGTTTATCGGCAGCGCGATTCATGATTTCTTCTGTATACCACTCTTGCAGCCTCTCTTCGACGTGAGGCTTCGTGTTGATGGGTTTCCGTACCGGTTATCAATACGGCTTCGATCCAAAGCAGCGTTAGCTCGTTTTAAATCCTCGCGGAGGCAGAACCGGTCATATCGGTCCTCCGCACGACCTGCGGCCATTGATTAGTATCTTCCGTGGCAATATCGCCAAGGAGAATTTTACGTTCGCGACATTTTGCGTTAATCTTCGCCACTATGGTCTCTTCTCCAGCTCATACTATCTCGAGTTTTCTCCATATGGATTGTCTGTTACATGGCGTTGCTGAGCACTTTTTGGCGACGCGTAGCGCACGTGATATCCAGCGTCTTTTGCTTCTGCATCGGAGCTCCATTTGAAAAATCAGAGAGCGCAAGACCCATTCCTTTTCTACTTATTCATACAAATCCGTTGTGATGCGCGGCGCTGTTCGGGATGCGATCATGGTGACGCACTGCGCGGAGGCGTCTGGTCTCTTGCCAGATGGCTAGTTTTTGGCGAGGTCGTCCAGAAAGTGGCAAGGGTCGTCCAGTAAATTTTTGAAAAATATCAGAGATCAATATTTCAAAAGTATTGAACATTATTGCTTGAGGTTCGTGCCAGGAATCGCTGTGCAGTAAATACTGGTGGGTATTTCCACTCGTGCTAGTTCTTTGTCGAGGGCTACCTGACGGTATTCGCGACGTCTAGTTCAGTTCAACTTAAGGTGCAACATTACCGAATACTTCTACGAATGATACCTGCAACGCAGGAATACTTGCGAGTACAGATTATATCCATTATGAGATACATACGTTTATTCGAACTATTCTTCTATCGACCGTTTTTTGCCTAACCATACTTCGCTATATTAAGTATCGTCTGTGTTCGCAAAGTGGAATTATAGTCTGTTCGCTGTGCGAAACGTAAAGCTAAGTTTTGGTAGTTGGGGGCGACGCCAGAGGGGGTGAGAGGCTGGCACTCAAAAAATTCATTGAAATTTTGGAATATTGAAATTCCATCTCGCGCAGTTTAATTGTTGGTGGGATCTCTTAGTTTATGTGTAGAGGTTCTACTTCGCCCGCACCCCCCATCCAACTCTTTTCCGCGACCCTTCTCCTCAAATCCTGCCTCGTGCTAGTTTGCGTATTCCATTTTCTCCCAAGTGGCGAGATGCAAAGTCGCAACTCAGTCTCATGTCAACACCCTGCTATTGTCATTCTCATCTTATCATGCCTCCCCACCTTAGACATTCTAGAGCAATTTATATTATACTTTGCGGCTCTTTGCCGCGAGAAGAGGACCCGCCAGAGCTTGCAACCTATCACTCGCTGTCGCCGTACCGATTTCGATCGGGCGTCCCGCCGACTTCCAGGGTACAGCCCGACCATGTATACTCAACGGCACAGACCGCCGGTGCCCTAGTCTTCGCGCCTCCGGCTCCCGCGCGATTGAGCCACAAAACCATTGGCAGCGCGCTCATGCACCCCAGCAAACAGATTTCATGCTCTCGCCAAACTAGCCCTGTTGGAGAGTGATGCCTTTGCGTGTTCGGTTTACTGGTATCGCGCCAGCAGCAGTCAGCTCAGGCTTCATGTCGGCCAGCCAAACTCGCAGTTGCTCCATCGCGCGATGTACGGCAGTCATCACTCCCGTGTCGGTTACCCCGATAAAGCATCCGCACGGCAATCCGACCCACAGAAGCTTGGGAACTGCTTCCTTCTCTTTCTCCGAATGATACACGATCACTTCGTCCTTTATTTCAGTCACTAACCTCTTCGAAGTGCAACCTGCTGCCACGATTTCGGAGGGTGTCACGATGCCACGCATAGAGGGAGAAGCTGGAGAAGAAGCGCGGAAAATACGGGTTCAGTGAGAGCAGATTCGGAGAGAAAGTTAACCTCCAAGGTCGACTGAACGATTTACGTAATACGTATAATATATCAATACGACGGCGTATCATACACTATCATAGGATGTGCCCCGAAACACCTCGTTTTGGTCGGTCCAAGCGCGCTGCCAGAATTCGCGCCTCATCCACGTATAGCAGGCATCATTTCTTATTTTTGGACTGCGACAAACCTGGCAACGAGATTGCACAGTGACCTCTCCACTTGAAGTACATTACTCTCGACAACCTCGTGATGATTCGTTTCACAGAGTGGTCTCTTGTCAGGTTTATCCGCGTAACAAATGCAACAAGATTATATACTTTCCTACGATGTCTTGCCAAATATATGTTCAAACACAGAGCGAATCTGGCGCCGATGAGCGACCGGCGACCATGACATGACGCGTCATTCATCAGCCGGAGGATGGCGAAGTGATCGCCCCTACCAACAATAGCTGGGCATGACGTCTGCCAGGTTCGGTGTAGGACGGGTCAACCACAGATGTGCATCCTTTCCTACCAAAAAATCTTTGGCGGACCCGATATGCGTCCAGGTTGCGTACAAGCTCCACGGGACGCCACGTTAGAACAGACACATTGGCACGAAGCGACACCACACTGATCTAAGACGACCGGGACGTACGAAGTGGAACACTATTCAAGAGCCTCAAGCATCAATACCCCAGGTAATTGCACATGCCCAAGGTTAAGAAACCTGTACCTGCAGTAGGAGTCAGGAGACATGAGAATGCTCGGCCGCGGGGACGAGCTGACATCGGCGCTGAGATGGCGTGTGTACGCTGGATGACAAACAAACCAACCAACGGGATCATTGCGTGCTCCTTATCTGCTCTTCAAGACTTCGCCCATATGAACATCAAATTTCGGGCTATAAATGGCCGCATAGTGGCCGTATTATTCTGCCAAATGGATTTATTGAGCGTATAAGGGCGTGTAACGAGTTACAGTGCCATTTGGATGCGCTTGCCTATCTGTATTCCTATGGATCACGTTATTAGGTACAAATTGTGCAGCAGAGATAATGGATGACGAAATACGTTGGTCTCATGTTGACCCAGCATCATACGGACGCAATATGATTTGGGACCGTTCCACGCATTTTATGTTCTATTTCGTACTCTTCTCAGCTCACGTCCTGGCGCGCCTAGCTACCGGCGCTGGTCACAACGCTACTCTACGCCCGGTCCGCTGCCGCGTGCGGCTGGGGTTGCCGTGCAACAAAGGCCCGCCCAGGTCCCTCGCGACGCGGCTGGTGCGCGCAAGTCGGAATCACCGCGCTGGTTCTAGCCTAGCGCTGCGACATTCCCGTCGCTGCTCGCTGGACGACCCCACAGCGCCCCGCGCTTCTCCTCCCAGCTTCGGGCGCGCTGGCGCCCCGCCGCCGGTGCCCACCCGCACGTCCGAAAGTAGCGCGCTCCGTCACGCTGTCGCTTTCGTGATCGCTGCGCACGCGCGGACTTCGTCGCCATTTCGCCGCCGCCGGCGCTCGGGCGCTCTTCATGCCCGCCGCTGCTCGACGCGCGCCCGCTGTGAGCGCCGTGCTGTGCGCCACCCGCCGTACACTGGGGCGAAGACATTCTTCTACCTATGCTGACACGCATCGTGCGCGTCCTCTTTATCGCAAGTCGCCTGCGCCCGCTCAGACGCCACGCCCACGCCGTCATCAGAACTCGCCACGCATTGCCGGATTGCGCCCGGCGCAGAACTCGCGCGCCAACGGCCGCGCTTAGCGCGCACGGGAGCCACCACCGCCGCATGCGCCCATTATCGCAGCTGCTCGGGAGCGCATTGCGAGCGCCACTAGCGCGTAGTGCTCCGTGGTCCAGCATATCTGCTGTTTGCGCTGCAGCTACCGTAGTAGCAAGCAGCTCGCGCGGCACGCCGGTTGACAGTGCTGCCCGCCGCCAATCTGCAGTGCTGTTTGACGCCGCCACGCAGGACGCGTTGCACGCGCTTGCGAGCGCGGCGAGCACCGCGCAGCAGCGGCGGCTGCGGCGCGCTGGCGGTTGGTGCTGCTGGCTTCGAACGCCCCCTCGCTGGGCGAGCATCGGTGGCACGCGCGCATACGGCATGAGCTTCAAACCTTGGTCTCGCTCATTGCCCCCCAGTCTGCCATTGGGAGGATGTATTTGTGCGCTTCTCGTCGCCGTCTGCTGACGACATGCCGCTCCTCCAGTATCGCATGTTTACTTCCCCCCAGGTCAGCAAGACATATTGTTGGGAAACCTCGTCCCGGCTACTCTGACGCCGGCGAGCGGGTGCCGGTGATCGTCCCGGGCAATCAAGGAGTGTTCTCGAGTTCAGCGCGTGGAGTGGACATCCAAAAACGGCTGGCGCGGCGCTCTGGTACCAACGAGAGCTCTGTAGTCCGGCTCAGACGGGTCAACCGGAACCAAGTCGCAAGCGCCAGCATTGGCGTTCCCTCTTTGAATAATGATATCGCCGACCCGAACAGCCTTCTCGACTGCGCCGTGAAAGTTCTTGCTGGCTGCCGCTGATATAGTGTACTGCATCACCGGATATAAGCGTTCGCATTGCTATGCGCCTTCAATGATATCCGCGGTGCGTTCAGGTCTTACTACGTCACGGCTCGAGTGGCCGAAGGCGATCTCAGGCGAAACTTGCTTGCCAGTGACGGTACACTGGCCATCAAGTCAATCAGTTTCCCGGCATGGCGGTTCGCGAGAGCGGGTGTGCGCCGCGCTTCGCGGCGTTCTTGGCCTTCTGGCGAGGAGGTGAAGGAACTTTTAAAGGATTTCCTAGGTACTCTACTGAGGCTATGGGAGATGATGAAGGAAAGTGTGCGAAGAGTGCTTGCAAGGCACTGAAGGGCACTCATCGCGAACTTTCGATATATCTACGTAATCCAAACTATTTGGGTGAAAGAGGAATCGGCTCAAGCCCGTGACGCTTGTACTGTCTGGCTTATGACGTCCTTCTACATCACCAGGCGAAGGTGGAGAAGCGTCTAGTGTCAAAGACTCGTGTCCGAGACGATCATACAACACATGGAGGACACGGCCTTGCGTCGTCTGTGCCGGATTGTCGCGAATCTTAGATTGACGTTGCACATAGCTCGGAGCCGCAAATACTTAAACTACGCGCGGAGATCATTGTATGTAGCCTCACCGGGGAGCTGCAAAAAGCTCTGCGTCACGTGCACGGTATGTCATCCGTCCGTCTGTGTGGATCGAGTCGATTGACAAGGGCTCATAGGGCAAGTTGACGAGACAAATCGCGGCTGGAGGTGGTATCCGAATCTGGCGACGATGGGCTCGCGTAGAGTGGGGATTCCTACGCGTGCCAGCGACGGACAAAGGTGATGTCGAGGCGTTCTGCACTATTCCAGAGCAAGTGGCATGGAAAATTATGCTGCAAAAGCTGGCAGTTTTCAGCGGCAAGCGCTGCGGGCATGGAGCGCAACGCAACTGCTTCGAAAGCATGGTGCAGGCCGCTGCGCAGAGGTTCAAAGTTGTGACGCGTCGATGAAGTTGCAAAAGTATTGCAAACAAACATTAGGCAAGAAGGCAATCGGAGTATCCTCGGGATCGCGCGCTTGCCTACGTCTTCGCCTGCTGCGGTGTGTTCGGATGCGCCCGATACGGACCGAGGAAGCACGCAAGCTCTTACGGGCCCTTACGCATACATGCGGGCGCCCTCGAAACAGACGACGACGTTAGGAAGATGGACAGCAAGAACTGGACAAGCACGCTGCAATAAAGGTGGCGCCAGTTACGCAGGCCAGGGTTCGTTTGTACGCAAAGGCGATTGTTTGAAAGATGTGGCACGGTTATCTACTTCTGCTCCAGTCGCAGTGAAGAACGCCGCAGCCCACGCTAGGGACCTCACGACCGCTTTCAAATACATTGTCGATGTACGTTACATTGTCGCGAAGCGCAACAACGTTGTATACGGGTGTTGCTCTCCAGGTCAATATTTGGGACAGGACAGCATGTTGCAATTGAGGCCATTGCGGTCTGCAGATTTCCTGTTTCAGCCGCATCATTTGTGGGAGGTCGGTGCGAGGGAGCGTACTGTTTGTGCAGCTGTTGCGTGTCGAAATGCCTGATCGACGGAAGAAGGATTATCGCAATGCCAGCAAGTTGATGCGCGCGAGGAGTGCTGGTTAACACACCGAGAAAACGTTTGCATGTAAGAGAAAAGTCAGGATCACATGTCAGAGCTCGGTTCCAAGACTTTCGGTCGGCATCGCTAAACGCGACGTACAATGATGTTCAAGATTGTATGTGGAACACTGGGGTCTGATGTGCAGATATGCGTGTCTGATGCTTGAACAAAGCGCGGAAAGTCCAAATGCTAATTGTGCAAAGCAGCGAGTTCAGTGCCTGCACATCTTCAATACAGGGGTGGCGGGCGTTGAGAAAGCTTAGCAAGAACACGATACTTAATTGCTTGTGTGCTGTTGAAGCACAATGTATGCAGACGATTGTGGACATGATCGATCTAACTGTACTTCAACAGCCCATTTGAGAAGTTGTCCGACGTTTCCCAACCATGAACTGCAATTAGAAAGACCTGAGCGCCACTAGCATTGAATTAACAGATTTAGTAACCTCAGGCAAAACGGCATTACACGACCCAGTATAAAAAGTGCTAGAAATAGATGGGTTAACAATTTCTTGATCACATTGGTCAACGTTTCCCATCAGGATTCTACGGCAATGGAAGGGTGCTGTGATTTAGGGACACGCTATGCGACCAGAGGGCTCGGAACCGAAGATTTCCGAGCCTTGGGTGCGGATCGTTGCAATTAAAACTATACACGCTGTTGGCCATTTGGTGGATCATAGTTTAGGCTGGGGCGTTATGACGGTTGAAAAGTAGAGCTTAGGCGTTAGGCAAAGAGGTTCGGCTAATCTGGTGTTTACGTATCTATCTGAGATGACCGGTCAACGACTTGAATAACTCAATCGCGCGCCACTCACTGGGACAAGCGCGGTCCATTTAGCTCATTCTAGGTAATCCAGGAAGCTTTGAACGCAATGAAGCTAGTTGTAAATCGCCCTGTTACAATGCGTCGGTTGTTTACCTGTCGGTCAGTTACTCGTGGGGTAGCTGTGCTTGCAGACCTTGGGTGCAGCACCAGACGCATGTGTAATCCGATCTGTTTATGCCGAATGAAACGCGCGTTAATCTAGCATCATCACCCGGGGTGCATGTGTTATAAGCAAGAACCAGAAGCTAATGGGTCTGAACTCGAACCGGCGACCCAATTCTGATGACGGCGATGTGCATCAGTGACGGCTTTTCAGGATAATCGCTCTGTTTTCCCTCGAGCGTCAATGATGTCGCCAAGGCTGGGCGGTAAGATTTTCTCGTCAGTGTTAGACCGACTTCGATGCACTTTCCGCACCGGCCAACGACCATCTTATTGACATGGATACGCCAACTCTCAAAAGCGCTTGAATGATTACGAAACATTGCATGAAGGGTACCACTTCCGCCAGGAACTGCTCGGTGATACCTCTCGTAGATGACTCACCACACTCCTCGTTCAGATCATCATGCGAATCAGAAATGTTATGCGCGTCTTCACTTTAAGCGCACGCCGCGACGTATAAGGCCATGGCAACTGGCTAGAAACTCTGCCCGAGCACGCGACAGCTTCGCCTGCAGTAGCCTTAAGAGTTTCAAAACGGCCACCAACGCCACATGTCGGCGCCCATTTTGTTTCATCCTCTCGGCGAATTGAGTTGCCAATGATGGGGCGCACACCTCCGTCGAACGCTTTCTTTCTTGCGCATTCTCGTCGCCGAGGCCTGACAAGATGGGACGTCTAAGTTGTACACCTCTGTAACACCACCTCGCAGTGTCTTGAAGTAAGCCTGAGATCGACGACGGGTGGCGTCCTCATGCTTGCGGGCATTGCGGCGCGTAGGGTTCAGATCGGTGCCATGCGAGGCGGAGCAGGGCGGTGACTTCAGTGCCTACACCACTGGAGCTACCATGAAAGCCGGCTGCACGTGCCGCCGCGATTACGCTCTGCTCGTGTGTGTTGATTGCTGTTCCCGCTTTGTGCTGTCCACTGACCACGGTGGTACGGTCCTTAGTTCCGGAAGAGAACCGGCGCCATACTGCTCCTGCGGGAAATAGTAGTCGGCTGATAGTGGGGACACGGAGGATTCCATGAATGTAGACGCGTCATGGCCTTCATGATTGCAAAGAAATGGCCGTCTCAGCGGTAGTGCGAGGGAAGCCACCACCAGAGAATGCTCAGCTGCACACCCCAAGACCTTGAGCACGTAAGTGCCAGCGTTGACTTGGGGCGCGTGGGTGTTCATAGCGACGCCCACGTGAGATTGCACAGCCGAGGCGCTGGACTTCACCGAATCGAGGTGGTTCATCTCAAGGCGAGAGCCCTCGAGAAGCTTGTATCCGCGCCATCGGTGTCAGGCTTCTTCATTGCTTGGTTCCGTCCGACACATAAACGTACATATGGCCACATTTCGCGTTCGAGAGGGAAAAGGTGTCGATAATGATGCCAAGCACCGCACAAATAATATGCTCAATACCCATGCATAGCTTAACCTCGGGCGTTCCCACAAAAAGAAGAAGTCAGCACCCATTGGCGGTTCATGCGAGAATCCGCACAGGTATCCTACTCAGTCTCGAACGTAGCCGTTGAAGTTGCGTATCAGGTGGCATGTCGTATGGAGACAAGCGCTTAATTGTTGATGGCTCGCCGACATGACGGAGACCACGTTCGGACCGGTGCGGCTGCGCGGATCGATGTCGTGCCCAGCTGAAACGCCGTCGATGAGAGGTTCGCACGCGGCGGCGATGGCTCGTTCGGGTGCCGAAAGAGAGTCCTGGGCCTCCCGACGACCCAGGAGAGAAACTGCATAGCTGCGGCTTTGCTGCTGCGCACTACGAGCAGCGACGGCACGCGAGTGTTTGGCAGCCGCAGTAGCGCACCGCAAATCGGCGCGAGACGCGCGTCGACGACGACTCACGGCGCGATGGACGGCGACGGTGAACAGTGCGCGGGCGAAAGTTTCGGGAGGCTGGAAGCGAGGTCCGTGAGCGGAACGGAGGGCGTCGGTTTACGGGGCGTATGGCAGGGTGCCAGTGATGCGGGCAACGGCAGCGATCCCCAGCAGGAAAGTGCACGCGGGGTGTGGAGGCCCGAAGGAGCTTAGGCGCAATGTAGCTGCAACGCAGCCGCATAAAAGATGAAACGCGCGCAAACATGCGCACATTGGCAAGGCGTTCGCACGCCACGTCACATCGACGACGAACAGCGTGCGGCGCGAGACAGCCCGCGCGCGTAACGGTGCGCCCGCGCACCGAATGCGCGCCGATAGCGCGACTGTCAGCGAGTGCGCTTCAAGCTCGAACAGCATGCGCTACGTTTTTGGTGGGCGATTGCGTGCGGTGGTGTTTTAGGAGGTTCTGGGGACGGCTACCAGAATGAGGCGAAACGTCCCGCGGGTGCATGGGGTCGTCGTGTTAGGGTATAGGTACCTACACGAACCGGGAACCCCGCGCCCGCAGGGCATAACATCGGACAATTTCAAAAAATCGGCCACAAAACCGTGCCCGCGGCGGGGGGTCCGTCGTGTTAGGGGTACCTACCCTAACACGACCGACCCCCTCCCGGCCCGCAGGCATGAAAAGCACATTTTTTAGAAACCGGGCCAAACGTGGCCCGCGGACGGGGGGGTCCGGTTGTGTTAGTTGTAGCCACCCTAACCCAACCGGACCCCCGCCCCACCCCACGCGCAGTGCTGCCATATTTTTTTGGCACCATGCAGAACCTCCCAAACAACACCTCTCCACACCTTCCGCACTCATTACGGTGCACCTGCTCCGCCAAACACGGTGAACGCTGCTTTGGCACGTGGGATTGGCGGGACGGTAAAAGAGTGTAATCACAACGCCGGCTACTACAGATGAGATATATCTCGAGTATTATAAGCTTTAAAAAGCACAATTCGGAGAGCGCAGAGTGATTACTCGCCATAAGGTTAAATCCACATACAACCACCTGTTCACAACAAATTTTAAAACCGTTTTGCAGCGTTTCCAAACCTCCCAAACAACAGTTTGATTGCATTACTCACAGTTTTTTTGTTGAAAGCAAATATAATTAATTAGACAAGGACCAACTAGCTTTTACGTTAGTTCAATGCATGCTCATCTAGTAAAAAAAAGACTCACGCATGTGTTTGCTACAAGTTGTGTACTTATTGACCAACTACACTTTTCACTGCTCAGAGCAGCACGGAGTGCACGAAATTCACAAAGCGCCTCAACACTCTCACAGAAAGAGTGTGAATGGCGCCGGGATGAGCTTGCAGACAGAACGAAGTTCGATGACGCTATGGGTAGCTACTTAAAATACTCGCACTCTGTTTTCGGTTGAAGAACAAATTCACCGATGATGTAGATGAAGGTATATCGTCTAGCATGAGCCCATCGGCTCTGGGCTTTTACCGCTAATATCGAATTTAATTCGGTTCGTTCTCGCCGCCGCTGGAAACACCAAAGAAGGCCTTCAACGATCATAGAATCCCTGAATTATAGTGGTAGTGGATTTTCTCTGCGGAACACTAAAAAACCAATGGAGTTTTGATCCTAACTGACTAATGATCCTCAACAGGTTTAGGAACCGGGTGCTTTACCGCTCCTATATGTAAATTCATTCAGTATAAAACATCTACTTGAAGAAAAACGAAAAACCAGTTAGTAGGTGTAGGGATAAGACCAAACATATGTTTTGGTAGTATGAGTTAACCCTTCTGCGCACGGAGCATGCTTGGTCATAGCTGCACATGACGAATAGCTTTCCAACTTGAACTCCTATCGCTTCGCCTCTCGGTAACAAGGCCTGAGTCAAGCAACAATAAACGAGAAGGATATAACGGCCTGTTGTGGAGATACCGATAAATGCTGCCAAAGGGTGTTAGTTCCTTCTTCTTTAAGAGCGTTATAAAACTTCAGCAGTTCCACTTCCAGAGCTATTGAATTGCCTGCCAGACATACGTCTGGTCGAGGCAGCATTTGAGGCTTCAATCTGCCACCGAAGAGACGAAATAGAGCTTTCATTACATCATGGCCTAACTAATGCATATAATATTCCAAGCAGTCCGAAGTACTGAGGAAATTTTTCTGATGGGCCGTGTCTTGCGCTCCCCCATCAGCTTTCAAAGAATTTCCATCATAAAGGAAAAATATGTCCTGTCTTTGTATGTTGGCCTCCATCATTCAAAGGAAGATCTGCCTTGGTGAAGGTTCCATTCAGTAACCTGCCTTTCTTCGTCGTGGTGACAAATCTAAGGCAAGCTCTCTGACAGAAAGTTGCAGTGAGCATGGAAGATAGATTTTGCGTTTGTAATGTTCTGGACTTTGAGATACGTATCGTTCGAAATGAACGTGACGCCGAGTCATCCGCTTCTAAGCATCTGACAATAGAAACATGATGATTCTATCTTGCAGTCTTAGGGTCTCTGACTACAGTTCTCTCGATTTCTGGGAAATATTAATCAGTTTCAAATGCGAGAATGCAAGCTTGCGTAACTGTTCGAGCGACTCTCCTTGATTATCGAAACAACTGCATAGAAATAAACCCACTGGATGAATCTTACGTCAAGGCGATTTTGATGACGCAAGAATGAGAGATATGGAATTGGAACGCATGAATATCCGACTTGTATCTGTCTCCGTGTTACGACGTAAGTTGTATTCTCTTTCGCCTCTTCTTTGCATAATTCGAGAATAACTGAGTAGTGTCTAGATCTGACGCTTTTAGTGTGTTTATGGAGAGAGTCCAGTGAATGGACGAAGACATTACCGCCTAAGATCGAGGGAGGGGCTTTGCCTATGAGCAAGGCTTTCCGTTTGGCTCCTATGAAGAGTAGACAGAATGTACTTAGCCTCAGAATATCGGCACCAAACTTGCTGAGGATGGCACGACTCGATATTACTCGATCTTCGCCGTGCAACTGAAACCTTTCTGAGCATTAGATGGTTTAATTGCTACAGGACTTTTGACGAAGAGATTCGTTGCAGGATGTGCATCCGTCCTGGAATCGCGTAGGAGACATTTGCTAGCAAACGAATGGCATTTAGCGTATCTGTTCGGATTGCGACAAAACCGTGTACCAGTGTTGGGAGGAAAGTATGCCAACTACGTGAGGATCATCACGGATGCCGCTTACGCTAGCTTCCGTCGGAGAAGTCTGGAAATATGACGGTGAAGAACAGCGGGTAAACCGACTGTTGCTTGGAGTTGTTGAGACTTATCGGCTGTAACATGCAGAATACCTAGAAAGAGTCACTGTAACGTAATTTCTTGGAAGACTTACCACCACTATTCTTACTGATCAAGAGCCCATGACCATTCCTTAAAGTTTCGATGGTGGTCTCTTGCAGAGGAGCCCGGACAGGGGTGAAGATTATTTTCTGAGTGGTCTGAGGTATAGGGTGAAGAATGGTTTCGTTGTTAGCGACCAACTGGAGCTGTTTCACAAAGGTCCTGAACGGGGTCTCTCGTGTAGGAGGAGTGGCCGCTGAACTTACATCCTTTCTGGCGAAGCACAGTTCTTCGATTGAAACCGTCTTTTGGGCGTATCGTTCGAAAATAGGCGTTCTTCAGTTCTGACAGCGTTAGAACTGTTCTATGGTCTCAGTTGAATCGCTCTTGCGAGCAATCGCGGGTCCCCGAAGATAGTCCCTATAGCTAGCTCGTCTGACATCACGAGACCAACGTTGGAGCTACTGAAGCCAGACAGAACGTGAAGAAACCATATGAATCACCGAGGGCCTCCTAGAAGGCACTGGGAGGACTGCTTCCGTGTTTCTACGCTTAATGCCGCCGGACACGGGGAAGGAGAAGACACAATGGCGAAGTGTCCGATTGAGAGGGGCACGGGAGTGGGGTCGACGTTGTCGGACACCGGAAGGCTCGGAAGTTCCGACCAAGGGGCAAGTGACCGTTTCGGAAGATGCAGGCGCGGGCGCGTTAAACTTGAGACGCTATGTTCTCCAAATTGGGCGCGCTATTTTCATCTTTCCAGCGCTCTTTCAGACGAAACGGCACACGGTTAACATGCTGTTGGAAGAGATAGCACTCCTCGGCGAGTAACGAACGGGCACCCACGCTTTTCTATGGTTGTACGTAGTAGATCATGGGAAAGAATGAAGAGTTACGACGACAAAACGGCAAAGAAGGTCATTGGAGCGCGAGAAGGAGGTCAGGCGAAGTCAAGATCGACGGTCCCCGTCAAGTTGAGAATGGAAGAACTTAAATTGAGTTGTAAATCACTCTTTCCGTTCACAAAGGAACGTAGGTACACGTCGACCTCAACACGAAGGTGTACTTCTTCCGTATTAATTTCTCCATGGTTATAAACCTGGAGGTTTCGCAACGTTGTACGCTTGTACACCTGTTCCAATCTCGACAGAAAATAAATCGTCTTCCGTCGCCGCCGCCGCCGCGCCTCGCCGGCTGCCGACTGTCGGTTACGTCGCCGTAGAGTCCGGTGCCATCACGATCTCGCGTTCTACTCGCCGGAGGTAGAACCAGAGGCATTGGAGGCACGGATCACGAGCGGCGCTCCGTCGTACTTTCTCGCCCTCGCACTCGTACGAAGTAGAGTG
>VCMS01000518.1:35682-57040 GCA_022539475.1 Gracilaria domingensis | reverse complement strand
GGATACTTTCTGTTTGCGTATAGCAGGTAAACGACCAATTTTATTTCATCTCTCCAGATCCATGCATCGATCTTGAGAGACATAAATGAAATTGGTCGTTTTAAACTGTCTGAACGTTCGGGATAGGCGATTCTGGTACTTGTTTGGGATATCGGCTAGATTCTCGTTTATTCGCGTCTTGCGGTATGTTTGCTGCATGGCATTCTCGTGTCCTTGCTTGTGAGTTTCTCGGCTTCGACACCTTTCGCGGTTTACGATGAATATGGTGGCTGGTAACTAACCGATCCCTTTCTGCTTCCTTCTTCGTTTAGAGAAGTTTACAGAGTCCCTCGACTTTTCTAGCGCAACGTTTCTGTTTCGTTTCATCAATGGTACGTTCCATGCAATTCAAATTGTTTCCAACGGAGCATTGACTACTTATGGAATACCTTTCTTGGCTTGCGTATCAGGTTAAAGCGACCAATCTGTAATTTCATCTCTCTCCAGATCCATCATCGATCTTGAGAGAACAAAATGAAACTTGGTCGTTTTAACTGTTCTGACTAGGTTCGGGATAGGCGATTGGTAAGCTTTTGTTTTTTGGGATATAGGCTAGATTCTCGTTTACCAGCGTCTTTGCGGTAATGTTTGCTGCATGGGCATTCTTCGGTGTCCTTGCTTGTGAGGTTCTCGCTCGGACACCTTTCGCGGTTTACGATGATATGGTGGCTGGTAATCTAACGATCGCCTTTCCTGCTTTATTCTTCCGTTTTGGCGAGTTACCAGGTCCTCGACTTTTCTAGCGGCAACGTTTCTGTTTCGTTTTATCAATGGTACGGTTCCATCGCAATTCAAATGTTTCAAACGGCAGCTTGACTAACTTATGGATACTTTCTGCTTGCGTATACAGGGTAAACGACCATTTTATTTCATCTCTCCAGATCCATCATCGATCTTGAGAGACAAATGAAATTGGTCGTTTTTACTGTCCTGACTGTTTTCGGGAATAGGGCGATTCTGGTACTTGTTTGGGATATGGCTAGATTCTCGTTTACTGTCGTCTTGCGGTAGTTTGCTGAATGGGAATTCTCGGTGTTGCCTGTTGTGAGTTCTCGCTTCGACACTTTTCGCCGTGTTTACGATGATAATGGTGGCTGGTAATCTAACGGCGATCCCTTTCCTGCTTCTTTCTTCCGTTTTGCGAGTTAACCAGTCCATCGACTTTTCAGCGCAACGTTTCTGTTGTCGTTTTATCAATAGTACGTTTCCATCCGCATTTTTCAAATGACTATACGGATGCATTGACTAACTTAGGATAATTTCTGGCTTGCGTTACAGGTAAAATGCTTTTGATGCGGACGTAGCTCACACGTAGTTGCAGGTGCAGGTCCTCAAGTATGGGACCATGCATCTGGGCATGGTTCGCCTAATGGAGGAAGCGGGGGGAGGGAAAAGGGGGAGATGAGGCGCTTGCGCTCATCCTCTCGGAGTGCGTAATGTGTTCTACCGATACCGGCAATTTTCGTGGGCAGGTGCCCTCTGCGGCATTCTGCCGCAGATTGCGCCTACAACCGCTTGCAATCGCATGGGGAAATGGTACATGTAATCATAGCGATGTAATGGTTAGCAAAAGAGTGACATAGAAGAAATAGATTACGAATAAAACGGTATGATTTCAAGAATTGGGCATCATCTGATTAGCACTAAGTATTCATGCGTTGCAGGTTAATCAATTTCCGCAGAAGGTATCGGTAATGTGACCTTAAATGGAAACTGAAACCTAAGACTTCGCGAAATACGGTTCAGGTAGCCCTCGACTAAAGAACTAGCACGGAGGTGGAAAACCCCCCAAGTAATTTACTGCGCAGAGATTCTGGGATCGACCCAAGCAAATATCTGCAAATTTGAAATAATTGATCTCGATATTTTTTCAAAAAAAATTTTACTGGACGACCCTTGCCAATTTCCTGGCGACCCTCGCCAAAAACCTAGCATCTGCAAAGAGACAGACGACTTCTCCCATACCGCTCACGAGGTCCGGTTTCGTACGGGTCATCGTCCATGATGCCAGAACAACCCGAAGTCCTCAATCGATTCAATCATCGGAAGACGATCGAAGAGCTGTCTGCGGGAAAGCTTTGTCGTATAGCACGATCTGGGCTTGACCGCACGGACGGAGTGGTTGAGAGGAGTGCCGTGTCGTACGTGTCCCGGGCTGGCCGCGAGCGATAGTTGTAGCGCGTTATTGTTCCCGCATCGGGATATCGGTCGCAAACGTACGTAGGACACGTGGTGCCGGTCGGACGGTGACAGGCGTAATATAGTACTGTAAGTTTGCTACCTAGAGTGCACAGAGGCGGGTTTTACCCGATATTTAGGTAGACCCCACCTCGGCATGACCTAACGGTTATAACACAGCAAGCCCACCCTTTGCCGTACGTCTTGCTCGTCAAGTAAGCGCTACCGACAGGCCGTTAAAGCTAAGTACTACAAAGGTTTAATTAGGCGGTTCGTACCCTTTTGCACGCTCGCTGGAAACGTGTTGGTGATACCCACACGCCACAACTCTCGCCCGCTGACGGCGCCGCGGTGCTTTCGCTCCTTATCCGCGTACGGATTCATTACAAGTCGCTGCCCTGCGAGCCACAAGCTTAAACTCCGTCGCCTACCAAGACCGCTTCGGGTTTTCTCCGTAGTACTATATCACAACTGGTCTCCGCGACTTTAGAAGTTGGGATATTCGAGACGCACGGAGTTTACAGCACCGAATTGGAAACGGATTACTCGAGATGAGCTCGAACGTCCCCACAGCGGAGTCAAGGAGAAGGCAGGTCGCAGAAAGACAATGCCTGAGTCCACTTTGGCCGCCCCCTGCGCGCGCGCTTCGGCCGCAATGCCTGGCTAGGCGCCGGAGCACCCGAGTACAGCAGCGACGGCATACGTGACTCCCCTCAGAAGAGCCCGAACGGGTAATTCCGTGACGGCCACTATGCAAACAAAAATGCGGACGAAGGAAGAAGAAGAGGAAGTAGACTCCGGGCCCCCTTTGAGATGAGAATGTCACCACCTGGGACGGCGGACACTCACGCCTATACCTCAGACCCGGACGGAGACCACCCCACGAACTATGGACGAAAAATGCCCCGTACGCCCCTGGAGGGACTTCGCCACGGGATCGAGGTTTTGTCCGCATGCGGCGAATTATCATCTCAGGACCGTAATCCCGGAATTGATGCGTCGGACATCACAACTCGATCATACCCCGCACGTGAACGCACTGCGCATGGAATCCAGACGTAACGGAAGCGGAATGCAAGGCAATCTTGAGTAACACCTTTGGCCGTTTGGTAGCTAAGCTACACCCAACCCGCAAAGTTTGCACACTGACCAAGGACAACGCACCTAGTCGCGGTGAGAGACAGGGACCCGGAAATGGAGAAGGATCCGCAAAGAGGGATCGCGACCGGTTGGTCTATCTCCGCAACCATGTACCCCATCTCCGGGTGACCCCGGCCGGAAGCCTCGCAGCGATTCCTCCGACGACGAGGAAATCACCGCAAACGAGGCGGTAACCGCGGGAGCATTCCGATTCCGGAACAGTTCCGTACGTAGAGGAAGAATCGTCGCCGGGTCCGCAGAGGGCGACGACATTCAGATACTGAATCCCGTCCTCGCGCTCATCAATCAAGAGGATGAGCAGACAGACTCGGTGACTTCTGGGACTCTGAAGCCCCCGAAGAAACGCATTTCGAGGCGAACGTTGCCCGATCGGAACAGAGTTTGAGCGCTTAAGCGACTCCGACCTCTGAACGTCAAGTTCACCAAAGGTTGTGGACTCGTAGCGTAGCGGCTCATTCGGCGCAGCATAAGGTACCAACTCGAAGGGTAGCGACACGAAGATCGCGCGTATCCAAAAGAAAATTGAACGTCCAGATGAAAGGACTCATTTTCGGCACGGATCCATCTCCGTTCTCATTTCCTTGCAGCTGTTCAAAACGCTTGCAACATAAGGACTGACCAGAAGACGGCACTGTGGTGCTTCAGTTCTACCTAACCGGGCCCGCACACGCTCTGGTCCAATCGCCGCCTCATCCGGTGAGTCGGGAGCGGTCGACAGGCTCGCGATGAAGCGCTCCATACGTACGAAGAGGTGGGTAAATGTCTTACTGACCACCTTACGCAGGATGAAGTCATCGCCACGGCGGTCCGCAGAGGTGAGGTTTTACACGCCAGTGTCCAGGGAGTTCGAACGAGAATTCGCCAGAAGCTCTGGACGAAAAGCCCTCGCCTGTGGTAACGTATACACCGATCGGGAACTTGAGGGCTTATTTGTCGAAGGAACTTTTGCCGCGCCCATACGGTCAAAGGTGCGGATCACCTCCCACCTATCCCAAGTTATCGATACGACGCGCTCCGCCGTTATGCGGGAATCATACGGCGATACTCACGCGCGCCTCACGCCGCCAGTCCGTTCGGGTGGAACACGCAGACTACGTCTGCTCGGGCCTCGTGCCAGCTCGTACGATAAGGAAGGTGCAAGGTCCGAGTCCCCCCTCGGCCTCGACGTATTCCCTGTCGGAACGACGAACGGCGAAGATGTCCTCATCGTTCCCAGGGATGCTTCTATGGCGGTCACCAACGCCACCACACAAGTGCAACCACCCAGCGACTTCCGCACCGGTCATTCTCGGTAGCCGGCAAAGGTCGAGACCCTCTGGCGCAAGCGTCAGAGGGACCGTCCGTGCAGGGATTTGCCTCTCGCGAAGAGCCAACTGCTGTCAACTTTCTTCCACCGGACGTTAAGGTCAACTCCGTCGCATCCGCGAGCAAAACTAGCCGAACGACCGGCGCGACGAGAGGGTACGACGGCAGCGCACGCCCGCACGGCAGAAACCGCCACCGCATCCAATATCGGTTTCCGTAAGATATCGGTCCGACTCGTACCTCTTACGCCAGCCTCGGCAGGCAGCCATGCTGTAGAAAGAGACCGTTTGGGAACAAGGAAAAACGAGCCGGAGGATGCGTAGGGGCGTCGTCTCCTCCGATGCCGGTAGCCTCGCCACACCGGGCGACAAGCCCAAACAACCAGTGGCGGAAGAACAGAACTCACTCTCGACACCTCCGCAGAACGTAATTGGACGACACGTGTTTTATTCGCGAGTGCAAATTACAAGTTCACCTTTTCGGTGGGTCATCTACCATAATTATCCGCTCACAGGTGTCTAGATACCGGAGGCCGGTTCCTTGTCTGATCCACCGAGCGGCACTTCCACCGTCGATGGGCAATCACTCGATCTCCGCACGGACGTAAGCCAACGCATTACGCACGCTTCACCAACCCGATATGGAGGTCGTGGTGTTCTCCCGCGTCGCTGTCGCGCATTGGAGACCTGCACGTACGAGTACAATTTCTGTGGTATCGAACCTCGGCACAAGCGTCCCTACTTCGGCACGTCCTTTTAATCGATCGATAGTAATGTGGAATCTACCCCAAAACGGACGAATCCTCCTGCGCCATTCACCGGCCTGTCTCGATTTGTCCAGCATACCGGTCCCACAACGCCAACGTCCGTAACGGAAATACCGCAGTCAACGGAGCGCATGTACGCCTCTAAACAAGATACACGTCGCCGACCTGTTACGTTACCCCCATGTCTGAAACAGGGTACAAGTGAAAACAAGGCGTGCCGGTCTGGTATTTCTACAATCACACCACCGCACGGGCAGTTCGTTAGAGGTAACACTGCTCGCGAACGGCGTCATGGATCTACACGTCGGACGTTCCCGTTCTTGTTTCAAGTTGCTAACGTCTCGGACCGAAAACGGTGCGCCTCCACAACGTACCGTCATTGGTCTGCCTCACCTCCGCCTATAGCATCATCACACCCCTTCACCGTCTAGATTAGGTCCGCGGAGCGACGACCTCTAAGGAGGGGGAGGAGGATAGCCGCTTAGACCAAACCGTCCACGCGTTCTGACGCAAGCCGATTGGCCCCGCAGAACGCGTTCAAATCAGCCCCGAGTATGAGAACGAACCGACAAACAGTCCATTTTGAATCCTACCGACCGTTCAAGGACATGTGGGATGGCACTTAGGCAAGATTCTTCGCCGCAAAGCAGTCGGATACAGCTGGAACCCGCCAGGCCGATATTCCAGATGCCTTACCGTGCAGGACCCGCCGACGGGAGCTTGAACGTAAGGAGAAACCAACAGCTGGCAGCAGGAGTGATAAGAACATCGTCCGCACGAAGTGGGCCAGTTACCGGTCGTCTTTGGCAGCAGATAGAAAGATGGAAGCCTACTTTTTGCGTCGACTACCGCCGTTTAAATGCCGTGAAACGTACGGGATACATACCCTCTGCAAGATGGACGAGTGCATAGACTCGTTTAGGAGAACGCACGTGATATTCTCCACACTGGACGCCAGATAGAGGATACTGGCAGGACCGAAGTGGCGAAGCCGACCGGGACAAGACAGCCTTACGTCCACATGGCCTCTATCCCGCTGACGTAACGGATGCCTTTTGGACTCAAGAAGCCCGGCTACGTTCAGAGAGCTCTGGTACATCATCCTATTACGTGTTAAGTGGGCAGTAACGGCACCTGGTTTTACCTGGATGAGTGGATCAGTCTACTCCAGAAGATAGAAGGACACTAACGAACACGTACGGACAATCTGACATGCTACGTTCACGCAGGAATTACCCTAAACGACTGGACAAATGTCAATTTCTTTAGTGGACGGTCGACCACTCAGGCAATCATCCGTCCGGGCAAGCTACAAGGTGTCTAACGAAGCGCAGGAGCCATCAAGCGTGCGAAGCGGCCCACTAGCAAACGGAACTCCCGCTCGTTCCTCTTGGGTCTTTGCAAGCGTGGCGTTCCCGCAAGGTTCGGTACAGAACTTCGCAGACGGATAGCGGCTCCCGCTGGAATCAGAAACTGGAAAGGGGCAGCCTACAGCTTCGAAATCCCTGACCGATAGAATAGATGAGTTCGAACGAACTTCGCCAACGGCCTGGTACGGCCCCCGATACTGGCTATCCGAAACAAGGAATATCCATACGTATGGACACCGACGTTCGTGTGACCGTCAGGTGGCTGTGCCTACTCCAGAGGCAACGCCGATGGGGAGCCTTGCTCCCAATCGGATACTGGGAGCCGATCGCGTAACCAGAGGACCGAGCGAAAGTATTCAACGACCGAACGGGAATGCTCGCTGTAGTGATGGGCTATCCTGCACCTCCGACACCGTATTTTTGGGAAGGACAGAAGGTTCACTGTTCCACGGATCACCACTCGTTGAGGTGGATACGAGACCTAGCGGACGCCTGCAGGGCGACTTCGCACGGTGGCGCCTACGCGCTATGATGTGAGTACGACTTCGACGTTCATTCACGACCGGGTATCAACAACCGAGCGGCAGATGCACTCTCACGATCACAAACGGACGGAGAGGACAAACTTTCACCGCTAGATTCGAACGAGGTCCCCTGTTTCCTACATGCGACGACTGCGTCGGACGACGGTCTGCGTATAGCCAAGCATCAACCGTAGACGGGCAAGATAATACGAACGTCTGCCATAGATTGGCCCAGACCCGAACGGGAAAATCACAGGAATATCCGGAAGTGCTGGCACTGCCCACGGAAGAAACCGGAATCGTACCCATCACGCTCGAGGAACTCGTACCGAGCTCAGGGCAGGACCCTTTCTGCCATCCGTACGGAGAGATGTCGGCAAGGGGTTACCCTTTTCGAATGTCGACCGAAACGGAGTCTCATACGAACGCTCACGCTTGGACGGCGCCCTACAGAAGGTGGTCCCCGAGTCCCTGCATGGCACGCGTTCTTTACCTGGCGCACTAATCCGCTTGGTGGACACCCACTGGTGCCGACCAGAATGTACGAAACCTACGGAGGACATCTATTGGCCCACATGGCCAACGACGTCTTCCAGACCGTACGGGATTGTCGTCTGCTCGCCGTCAAAGGAACGCCGTTATCGTCCGCAGAAGCTGCTGAAGCTCTTCCCAGCAGCTGGTCCGCCGAGTTATTGCCATGGACATAGTGGGTACGCGTTTACGCAGAGTCCTTAACGATGCCAGTTATATCCTGGTAATGACCGATCGTTTAGCAAGTCTCGCCGAGGCCCATACCGCTGCGGGTCACCACCGCCCGCAGTGGTAGCCAAAACCGTTCTTAGGACATTGGGTTTACCGTACGGCATCCCCGAATGGCTACTAACCGACAACGGACCGCAGTTCACGTCGAATGTTTTTTTTGCGAGGCCGTTGCTTCCGCAGTGGGCACGAAGCACGTTTCGGAACCACTGCGGTATCACCCCAGACAAACGGCAGGCCGAACGTTCAACAAGACGCTGGTGGAGCGCCTCCGCCACTAGTAGCAGACTCACGCAAAGGACGTGGCACGCATATGTCCAACCCTTACGTACGGATATAACGCTCCAGGTCCATAGGTCCATCGGAACCACCGGCCGTCGCGGTTCGCACTAACGAGGACACCCCCAGCGTCCCTCATCGACGAAAACCCAGTACGTCCTTGACCGTGGCCACACCGACTGCAGCCGTGGCGCAGCCAATTGAAGCGATACACACTATCAAACTCGCTAGCAGGCGACGGCTTCAGACCAGCGCGGACAAAGCTGACACGCGCACAGCAGCGCTTACAGAGGAGACTTCGATTTAGGACTGTCGGCTTTCGCCCTACGTTTCCGCGGAAGGCGAGGAGTGTACATTGACGCGACCCATACAAAAAAGCACGGAAGAGGACCCTACGGAACAGGAATCGAACTCTTCGAAACTAACTGCGAGACCACCGGTCCCGTTCAAGGTAAAGCACAACGAACACTACCGTTACTGATCGATGAAAACGGTATGCGAACACACCGTCTCCATTGATCGCGTCACACGCGACCCGTCCGCAGGCCCTAAGCGAGTAGCTCCCGGTTAGACCGACCGAACGTGACCGGGAGGAAGCCCGTCGCTGGACTCCGGAGGGACATTCGCGGACGAAAGGTCGTCGACCGCGACGATTTAGCCGCCGACCCGATACGGTTCCTTGCGTCGTGGACACGCGTAGTAGCGCACCGCAATAGGCCGGACGGAGTCAATACCGCGTGACGCCTGGTACGGCTACGACGGAATCGACCCATACGAAACCCCTTCAACATGGCCGCAGCACTTTGTTCGCACGATACTGGCGTAGCCGAAGTCGTACGACATCGGCCAACACCCTTAAGAGGGGGAGAGAAGCAGACGGAAGTCGCGGGTCGGCCGGAACAAAAACGCCGAACCTACTCCCCGGCACAGTGACGGGCTCCAACGACACGGATACGACACTGACGCGGCGACGGGTTTGGCCGGATATTCGCCCTAACCGTACGCTCATTGGCTCACCCCCTTTATTTTTCGATCTAGTGAAACGCCGCCTTTTCCGATATCGGCACTTTACGTCAACGGATTCAACCTGACGTACGCAAAGGAAGAATGCACACAACAACACAAGTTTACTCAAGGACACGCCACGACATTGGAACCGTCTACGCACCACCCGGTCCCTTCTTCTGGATACTCTTCACTGCCGACGGCTTGGATACGACCACGACCACGGCCATCGGGACGCGTACCACAGGACCGCCCCCGCCACGAGGTGTACGGAATGCGCGAAGGTAGGCCGACGGCCGAGCCCCCTCGGGAACTGACGGCTGGAACGGAACTTGAAGTAGCCCGGCCAAGGAGCGTTGGCTACACGACCTCACGGATGACTGCGGCTGACTGGCGCGCTCGCCGCCGGAACGTCTGGAACCAGCGCACGTGACGCACCCGCACCGGTACCTGGCGTCACCGGAGCAGGAGCGCTAGGAGCTACATTGGTGGGTCCAAACCGGCGCAACTCCGCCTTGGGGTATCCACGGGCTCCCGTCGTCACCCGAACATGCACGTGCACCGCGCACCGGGACGGCTTGAGCGCACACCGTCCGCCCGTCGCAGCGACAACGTCCGACTGGCCACGCGTACCCAGCCACGACCACGCCCCCCACGCCGGTGTCGGCATGCCCCGAACGGTAGGCCGACGCGCGAGCCCCCTCGGGAACTGAACCGGCTGGAACGGAACCTTGAAGTACCCGGCGCAAGGGCGTTGGCTAGCCACGACCCTTCAGAGTGACTGCGGCTGACTAGGAGCGCTCGAAGCCGCCGGAACGTCACTGGCCACCGGACGCCTGACGCACCCCCGGTACTGGCGTCACCGAATGGCAGGAGGCGCTAGGAAGCTTCACACCGGACGCAACTTCCGCCATTGGGGTATCCACGGGTTCCACGTCGTCACCAACTGCTACAGCACCGCACCGGACGCTTGAGCGCCACCGTCCCCGTCGCAGCGACACCTTCCGTACCGGCGACAGCCTCACACCGTCTCCCCAGCTCCTTCCGGACTCACCGGAGGTGCTGGAGGGTTCAGAGTGACCCGTCAAACATGGACGCACGCGCCCGTCTCAGGTTCTGAACGATCTGGTTGACCTGATTCTCCACCGTGGCCTGGTGTGCAACCCTTGATAGGACTCACGACCAACTCGTCAACGTCGGAGCCTGCGTCTCCATAACCTGTCCGTCCGGCGCAGTACCCTCCCCGAAACCGGCCAGCATACCCTGCTCGTACGAACCGAGAACGCCAGGCTGTGTTCGCGAAGGTAACCGAGTAGGTCCAACATGCCCTGAGCCTGCTCACGCAGGCACGCTTCGGAGTTCGCCGCGCGACGCACCCAAGTACGCGCAGCCGTCAGGGCGCCCGGCACGTTCAGTCGGCTCCGGAATCCCACGCGGAACGCATACAAGCCCGCAAGGCGTTGAGCAACGTCTGGAGGCGCTCGCCAGAGACTTCGACACCCATTGCGTCCAATTGGCGGCCTGGGGAGCCCGACTGGACCTCTCGCTCCGTACGCACAGGTACCTCCACGATCTCGGATCAGGCTCCGGCTCGGCCGCAGAGGATAACTGAGGCAGACCGGCTTGGACCCCGCTCTCACGCCTCGGCACTGGAGGAGCGGCTTCGAATCTTCTTCCATGTACCCATGCGGGAAGTAGTTCGGCCTATCCGCGAATGGCCAAGGCGGAAGCTGTCCCGTTGGCAATAGCACTCGGTCGATCGGCAACGCGCCCGTACCGGATGCGGGCATAGTAGGGAACGAGTCCTCAAAGTAATCGTACCAGAGAACCCCGGCGTCTGCGACCAGTCCGTCTCCAAGAGTACTGAAGGAGCTTCTCACCGACCGCAGGGGGGTAAGAGGTCCCCCGCAGGATGTTCTGCAACCCCATTTCGGCCAAGATGCATACCAATTTGTACGGGAGAGGGAACAACCGTCCGTACTGCGGCGAATCGTCCGTGTTGTACAGGCGCTGATCGCCCGCACGGGTGAAGACTTCCACACCGTCGCTGGCCGCCTGGAGGAACGCCATGAAAGCGAAACTGCCCACTCGGCGTACAGGATCTGCAAGACCGCACGGCTCAACGCTCCTTGGGATAGCAGTTCCCGCGAATGGTATGCCACCACGGACGGCGTCGGTACGGAAGGTTGCGTTCGACCTCCACAGACTTCCACGCCTCGGTCATACCGTAGTATACCGTCGTACGGTCGTTCTTCGCGACGTCGAAGTACTCGACGTTGTGCCAGGAGTAGAAGAAACGGTGTGAACCCCGGATGCGGGCTTCCGTCGCGGCGTTGCTCCCCCAATGCTCGCGGTCTAACCAGTACAGCTGGTCGTACGGCGGTTCGAACATCACCAACGCGAGAGGGTTACCGTTTTCGGGCGGAAAGTTCGCGTCGGAATTGAGCCGGTGCATCAGGCTCTGAAGTCGGCGTTGATACTCGCGCTCCTCGGGGCACCTTAAGTACGGCATATCGGCTATCCCGAACGTCCTTTCGTCCGCACGACCGACGATTCCAGGAAGGTGATTCCAACGTGCCTGCCAAGCTTCCATTCGCGTACGCTTTGGGTTACGGCTCGCCACCTCACGTAATGGGAGCGAGACCGGAATGGCTGCGAAGCGACGCGCATCGAAGTACTCCGCATTGTCCTGAATGTACTCGTTGACCGTGATCGGAACCTGCTTCGACCGACGCGGGGCCTGGCTCGTACGACGACTACGATGGTCGAAGTGCTGACCAGGAAGCGGCATAGACCGAAACGGACCGCCGCCACCGGACACACTCGGTTGATTCGGATTACTCGCCATCGCAGACGGCGAGGCGGACGACTGGCTTGATTGCGAACCCATCGGGGGCAACGGATGACGGGTGGAAGGGAGCTCTTATAGCCGCAAGGTACGACACGGAGATGCACGGGCTAAGACGGACGGCGTTCGGGACCTCGCGAAAAGCGATATCGCTCGTACCGATACGTACACTTTGAGGCCTCATACACCTCAATTTATTTCCGAGCGGGCATGATCACTGTACATCCGCCCTTTCCGTGACGGCTAAAGCCCATTCCCGCTCGGAACGCATCCGACGTGGTAGTCGCCGCGCCGCGAGCGCAGTCGCATAGCCAGTACGCGCACAACCTCGCTATCGGCCTTCGCTGTCGTCGCCACTATCGTCGGAAGGTCGCAAGGCGGGACAGTGTCCGCCGCGGCGCGCGCACCGCGCGTACCACACGGTACCGACCCGAAACGGACATGAGCGCGTCTCACCGGCCGCGAACGCGCCGTAGCGTGCGAAGGAGGAGGATTCGTGCGCCCCGTGATCGCTCGGTTGCACACCATCGGGCGCTTCCGTCGCTTCGCGAATTGGACGCGGAAGTGTCAGTTCTGACCGCGTACCTACCACCATGGTGGTCGGTGTCCTCATAGTCGGGCGCAGCCGCCTTCACGCGAGCTTTTCTCTCGGTCGCCGCATTGGCGGTTCCATGAACGGACACGGGCCACGCGCCACCCATAGCGCCCTTGTCGCCAGCGGTCTGTTTCAGTTCTACTAGCTCCGCCGCTCCCCCACGCCACGCGTGTAATTCTCACATGGCTTCGCCCCGCCCGTGGCGGGCACTTTCTGTGAAAGAAACGATCGGTGGCTTCTTCTCAGCCGAACGGACTTGGGCGCAGCACTGGGCTGCACTCCGAGGACGGAGTGCAATCTAAGGAGGGGAATCTGTCGTATAGCACGATCTGGCTGACCGCACGGACGGAGTGGATTGAGAGGAGTGCCGTGTCGTACGTGTCGGGCTGGCCCGAGCGGATAGTTGTACGCGTGATTGTCCCGCATCGGATATCGGTCCCAAACGTACGTAGGACACGTGTGCCGGTCGGACGGTGACAGGCGTAATATAGTACTGTAAGTTGCTACCTAGAGGCTGCACAGAGGCGGGTTTACCCGATATTTAGGTAGACCCAACCTCGCCATGACCTCACGTTGTAAACACCAAGCACCCTTTGCCGTACGTCTTGCTCGTCAAGTAGCGCTACCGACAGGCCGTTAAGCTAAGTACTACAAGGTTTATTAGGCCGTTCGTACCCTTTGCACGCTCCTGAACGTGCTTGGTGATACCAACCGCCCACTCTCCCCGCTGACCGCCCGGTGCTTCCTCCTTACTCCCCGTACGGATTCATTTACAGTCGCTCCTGAGCCAAGCTAACTACCGTCCAGCCTCAAGACAGGCTTCGGGTTTTTCCTTCCGCGATACGTACTGATAGTACAAGCGCTTCTTCCCAGACCGTCAATCTGGCTGACGTGAAATTCCTCACTGTCGGTGAGCGCACCATCCACTCTCGTGGTCGTTAGACAACTCGAGCACAACCTCTCTTCACCACGGTCATGTGTCCTGTTGGCGTCCCAAGATCGAGGCGAGCTCGAAGGGATTCCAACGTCGGGCACCCTATGATTAGTACGTCGAACGGCGTGTTTCTCCCACCACAGGGAAGTCCACCGGTGTGCGTTCTCGACGAATGCGACTGGGGGAGGACATCCTTGCACAGGACGCAACGAACCGTCGCCGAACTTACCGATCAGCGACTGGTGAGCGCTCCTGCTCGTCGAGACGGAGGCGTAGAGGTCAACATGTCAGCAGCATCCTTGTAGACAGTGATGTTAGGTACTGCTGCGAATCCAGCACAACGCATTCGTCTGCGTTCGTAAGCTTAAACGGGGACAGGACGCTGTCAACCGGACGGGGAGGTTCCCTGACCGCTGGAGTGGACGAGTGCATGACCGCAGGAAGGCTAGACCGGGCGAGTAGACGGCCTCAGCAGCGTTCCCTTGCCGTGCCGTCGCGATCGCGCGACCGGAGAGAGTTGTCCAAAGGTTAGGGCGCCACAAGGAGCTGTCGCCAGCTGCGGCAAGGAGGTTGTACTTCCACGCCTGGTCGCCCTGGATAGTCGCCGTTACGGCTTTCGGCTCTGTCTGCTCTGGGCGGGCTCTTCGTTCTTCGGCGGGTTCGGCGAGGGCGAGAGGGCGAGAGAGACTTCCGCAGTAAGGGACATCGATGTCGCCATCACGGCGGCGAGGGTCAGCATCCCTGACGGCCTGTTTAGGTAGTGCTACCAACCGCATGTCCTGCTGTCGCGGCAGCGACGACATATAGCCTACCGCTGTTTCCTGAACCAGAGCAACATGGTTCGGCGCAGCGCTGCCGGTTTCATATTGCTTCAGCCTTCAGTTCTTCCCGCCGAGAGCTCGACTTGGCGGGTCCCCAAGTTCCAGAGCGACTCTGTCGGGTTGTTAGTTTCGGCCACAACAAGTAGCTCCGAAATGACAACTTGACCACACGGCGGACACTTCGTGTCATCGAGCGGGTTAGCGGGACAACGACTGGGGCGCCCGGTGTCCAGGCTTACTGGCGAATAACTGCATGTACGTTCCTTCGGCCTTGTCCGGCCCACGTCGGACGACCTGGGAAACTTGGCTTCTTCACTGTAGTGCAACGCGATTGCGGGACTCCTTCGCTGATGCGATTCATAACATGCACGGCGATGCCGGGAGGTGGTGGCACACAGTATGAGTAACTGGTGAGATCAGCCCATTCTTGGGTATACTTAATATTAGAATTAGTGTTATAGGCGCACGGCTTAGCCGGTGGGTCACACACGTGTGGGAAGTTTGCACCCATTAGTTGGGGTATTTTAGATGTTTATTCTAGATATTTTCGCTACACCGCTTGACAGTGGGTTGCACTCTACACTACTTAGTAGGTTGAGCTGCACCCATTGTCGGGAAGTAAACGAACCAACCGATGTTCGGCTCTGATGTTTCACCCTTGGTGACCGATATCCTCCTCCCGGAGAGTCGCACCTTGTGCAGGGTCATCATCCGCCTCGCGGCATCATTAACACCACTACCGCTTTCGCGTGTTTACTTTGTGTGTGTTTTCTTTATTTCTGTCCCTGTTATACAGGTAGCACTACTTGGTGTACCGGTGCATACCGTTCGTGGCTCGACACACTCGCGTGGGCTATTACCGCTCTCGCGTGTCATCGCCACACTCGTGGGTACCGCGTGCTACGCACGTGACGCTACTGCCGACTTGTGTCGTGTGTTCTCTACCGCTGGACGCTCTTCTTCGCCGCTTCGCTCCCTCCATTACTTGGGAAGGGTCGACCCCGGTCTTACACCCGGCATTGCCGTGTCGTACCTGTGGGAGCGCTCTACTGCTGTGCTCGCCTCTTGAGAGAGGGTCTGAACCGCCTTTGCGTGTCTTTCCCCATCGCTGGGTTTTGCACAACAATTGGTCTCCCGACTTAGAAGTCGCGTTGATCCAGCAAGTTGGTTTTCTGATCAATTTCCGGTTTGCCGGTTCGTATCTGGTCGTGGAGATACACTACACAGTTTCTACTGGAAGGCTTTGCCGACAGACGTCGTGTTGGTACTGCTTTCCTCATTTTGGGTTGTTGTTTGGACACGGTTTACTACCGGTGGCACTACCTATTTCCGTAGTGTGTGATTCCCGTCGGTACGGTTGTTGTCACCCCGTTTGGGTTGTCTACTGTTCCCAGCAATCTGGTCGAATCAGCCCTAATTCCGTATACGGCTGTTCCCGTTGGTACGGTTGGTTCGTCCGATTTGTCGGTTATCGTCACTCGTGTGAGGACGCTACACTCATTCGAGGTTAATTTGTTGTTTTGCTTTCCTGTTCCCAGTTTTCTGGTTGTATCTCGTCGTGGACGATGGCGTCGGGCAAGCGCTCGAGCCCTACGAAGTCTCGCTCCGTTGGCTCTGGCTTGCCCCCACGTCTGCGGTCTGTTCCTGAACCCTACAGGGTGATGGAAGGAAACCCGGAAACCGGAAACAGCCTGACAAGTCGTCTGACGCCCCAGTGGCTGGGCCCTCATCTGCTCCTTTGGAGGGTCTTATACCCGCTGTCGCGGCGAAGGATGCGCTCGTAAACGAGTTGGAGACTCAAGTTCGTGTGCTTGAGGCTCAGACTGCTGTCATGAGGAGTTCTCATGAAGCACTCGTTTCCGAGGTCGACACACTTCGTTTGAAGGTTGACGCAGCCTCAACGGAGGTGTATCAGATGATCTACGTATTTTACGGAAGGATGTTAATGCCCTCTTGGAGGTTCTTCAAGGATATCCCGGTTTCACCGAGGAGGTTAACACGAAGTTCATTCGGATCTTGGCCGTCTTGAGACGTTAGAGGCCACCATCCGTGAGGATGACGGCCCTGCTGCCGCTCTGCGGGAGTGTCTCGTGGTACACGTGACCGGAAGTCCGGGAAGAGTCGCTCTAAGAAGAGGAATGTCGACGAGTATGACTCGGATTCGTCACAGTCTTCTGGTATTTCAAACCGCTCGGCGGGTTCCTTATCATCGAGCTCGTCAAGTGACGGTGAACGTCGCGCTCGTTCTACGCGTTCGCGGAGTTCTACGTCCACCTATGGTGTTGTTGGTCCCGGAAACGGGGGCGAAAGCACTCAGGTTTGAGGGAACTGGAGCCGACGAATCCCTTGTTCAAAAGGTTGTTATCTTACCGGTATTACCGTTTGGAAGATTCAAGTCTGAACCGGACGCCCCGTGGCACGGGTAAGGTGAAGGACTGCATCAAACGCATGTCCTTAACCTTTCGCAACCAGTTGTTCACTGGGGAGGATCCCATTCTGGTGCTTGACTTTCTTTCACGCTTTGTAGCGGAAGCTGACATCCTCGGCATGAGTGAGGGGCAAGCTTATGTTGCCTTACCGTATTTTCTACGTGGACTCGCTGAAGATCAGTATAACTCTGTAAGAGGTTCATCTCGCGCCTCTGAAGGAGGGGTCACCTGCTGGCCCGAAGCAGTGCAGTATTTGTTGCGCTCGTATGCGACAAATACCTCTATCGAGGAAGCAATCACCGCGTTGCGGGAGACGAAACAACGCCCGAAGGAGTCGGAAACCGAGTACTCGGTACGCCTGAATAAGGCATTCCACCGTTGTGGCAATGTTTACTCCTCAAACGAGCGCTGTACGCTGTTTATCAACGGATTGAATCCGGCTATTCGACTCTGGTTGCCCAGCGACGGAAGACCGGAAGAAGACTACCTATCTGGAGTTAGTGCAGTACGCGAAGGCGGAGGGAGACGCCTTGCGCGCACGCACCGGATACCGGGTTTCAACCAAGCGTTGCACCTCGAAGGAGGGTCGTCATCGCTTCACTGCTACCGCAGGACTTTTCTGGCCACGATGTGGATAACTTACATCTCGCACAGGTGGACCTGGATTCTATTCCGACTACGGAGTTGCCTTCTACTTCAGAAGCCTCGTCGAAGACGGAAGATGCGCTGCTTTACGCAGACCGTCCACGCGTTCGCGGTCCTCAAGTACCCTATTCAGGGAGTCGTTACCAGCGACCTGGTTGGGTAGACCCGCGAACGGTGAAGTTCCAAGACCCACGGAGTTCCGGAAGACCACCCCTGATCTGTTTCACGTGTTACAACCACGGCATGCAGCTCCGAACTGCAACCTCTCGATGAGGGAAATGCCCACGGTTGTGGCGAATTTTGAAGCGCTGACCCCGCCGAACAGGCGTCAGTGCCGGTAACCGCATATCTGCGTGCGAAGGCTGAGTACCCCCGTAGGGTGTCTGCTGCAGAATTGGCTGCGTTACTGCACTCTGGTTCGACCCAGGTCAATGTTTCACCGGCTCAAGCCGTGGCGGCAACCGCTGTTGCGGGTAGTTCTGTCGCTGTTCCACAGGAATCTGTGAAGATGCCTGCTGCACAGGACGCCGTTCCCGTTAGAACGGATGGAACTCAGTTAAACTGAGTACGGGAGTCTCCAATGGAGAGGCGCCCGAGTCGAGGTCTACGGCGCCCGAGGCGTCACCGCCTCGCTCCCAGGTCAAAATCCTTTCGAGGAAACAGACCGTCTTAGACGTGGACTCTACCACCATCGGTGTGTTACGTCGCCCGTGGATACGGTTCAGGAACAACCGGATCCCGGATCGAGTCATGGTGATGGCCAAGCGAAACTACAAGATATTTGCTGACCTTGGCCTATCCACCCAGTATATGGTGCGTCATCTCTCTGTCTTGGATACAGGTGCTGGCCCCAACTTCATTGTTGAGTCGTTACTACCGCCGGAAGTCCGTTGTCGAATCCGCTCTGGACCCGTCATGGACGTGGCAGATGCTAACAATAACCCGTTACAAACGGCTGGAATGGTTTCACTGATTGTCAGGATTGGTAACTGCATCGAGCAGGTAGAATTCATCGTCTGCAAGACGCTCGCTGCCCCTGTCATTCTAGGGTGTGACTTCTGCGACAGATATGTCGAAGCCATACGACCGCGTGCGCGTGAAGTGGAAATGGAAGATGGTTCGGTTGTACCGATTGTTCGTCGCTCATTACGCCGAGCGTCAGCTAAGCTGGTACCACTACCCGCTCCTCTACAGGATTCCTCACCTCCGAAGGAGTCGCCGAAGCTCCGCGTAGCGCGTGCAATTTCTATTCCGCCAGAATCCCAGGTTTGGGTTGATGTTACTGCCGCACCGCGTGGTTTGCGGGTTGTTCAACCATTGAACTCGTTATACGAGAAGTATCAGGTCGCGTTGGCGAACGGAGTTGTCAAATCAACAGCGAACACCCCTTTCGGTTATGTTGGCCAACTTTGGCAAGAAGCCCCAGTATCTGGTGAAGAACCAAGTAATTGGTACTGTCTTACCGCACCCTACGGCGCTTATCCCTACAAAGGTGACTGCCGCCGAGATGCTCGGGTTGCTGAAGAACGCACTGGTGTGCTTCACCCTAAGGAGGGGGAGGGGAATCGTCGCGCTCGTCTGCGTCGGACCCGTCCCAGACGGTTGAACACACGAATGACTCGGAAGCTAGGACCGTCCTACGAGTTATGACACGATTGACCCTATCAAGGAGTTAGAAGAATTGAATCTCGGTCATGTACCGGTTTCACACCGTGAGAAGTTGGCGGCAACATGTATTTTGTTGGCGAGAGTTTACACCATGTGGGGATGGTTCCCTCGGAGAGTTCAACTACGGACACCGGATTGAACTCCTGCGCGCGGACCAAGCCGATTGCTCAGCACCCTTACAGCGCAGGCCCGAAAGCACGGGAAGAGGAAGATTTTCAATCAACAAAATGCTCCGCGCTGGCGTATAGATACCGGTCTCAGTCGCCGTGGGCATCTTCCAGTTGTACTGCTCGAAACCCGATGGGTCCTTTGGCGCTTTGTATCGACTTATTCGTCGCTTGAAACGATTCACCGTCAAAAGACGTTGTATACCCATACCTCGTATGGACGAGTATAATCGGACTCGCTTGGCATGCTACTGTGTCTGGCTCAGATGCAAGACTGGGGTTACTGGCAAGCGGTATCCAGTTAGACCGGAAGACCGTGGATCAAACTCGGTACCTTCATTCAGGACTATACCGCTTGACTTTATGCCGCTTCGGTTAGTTGCTTAAGAGGTTAACGAAACGACCCGCCTACTAGTTCAGGGCTCTGTACATTTGTTAGCCGCTTCAAAATGGCGAGATCGCTTGGTTATACGCTCGATGACATCATCGTGTTTCCAGACAGTTTGGAGAACTATACACCAATCGAACATTTTCGGGAGATAATATTCTCCCCTTGCGGGATGCTGAATTACTCTTCAAATTGAGGAAGTGTGAAGTTTTCACTTGACTCAAGTGAATAAGTATTATCGTGCGGCATGTCATTACTGTCCAGGAACGAGATCTTACTGTATCGATGAATGCTTAGATTGCGTTGAAGTCCCTCAAAGAGGCGAAGCACCCCACTAACACAGACAAAACGCTACGCTCCTCTTCTCGGGGGCTATGCAACACGTTTTATAGGACGGTTTCATTTCTCGCTTCGCGAAGATCGCGGGACGCTCAAACGAACCCCTGAAGAGAGGACAACGCCCAAATTGGGACCCACTTACCACGCACAGTGGAGTGCTTTCAAATCCTTAAAAGAGGGCTGTTATCCACGGCACCCGTGTTTAGCTGTTCACCATAAAGAACGTGTTGCCGTACAACGGAGATACGGAGATTCGAAGGATTACCAGAAAATGGAGCGCGCTTCTCTTTCAGTACTACACGCCGAAGGGGATATCCGAATCCAAGCTATTGGTCTCTCGTACTATCATCAGAAGTAGCTACAGATGGTCGGCAATTTACTTCGGTATCGATGAACGTCAAGTGTCTTCCATGGTATGGCTGCAGATCTGACACCATATCTTATTGGGTTTGACTTTTATCCGTCAATACGGACTCACCCCTCGACTCTGTTGTGTAGAACTATGCAGTCACGAGTCCTTCCGAGCATTGAATGCTCCCCATGTTGTGACACGAGGTCACACTATTAAAGTAAGGGTTGTTTAACTGCGCAAAGCGGATATGCTCTTTCACGATCTAGGAACTGAAGGTGGAAGCTTTACCCCTCCGATGGACGAGAGAATAAGATGACCCTGTTTCCTCGTGTATGGCAGGGAGGAGTAGAAGATACGACATTCGTACTTTAATGGTCGGAACGACATCGTGTATGATTTGCTCGTACGATGACGGAGGAAGACCCTGGAATCGCTTGGTGCTAACATATGCATGTCCCAAATTACCCCAGATAGATGTAGGTGCAGGAACAGGCAATCTGACCCGTTCTGTTACGAGGGATACCGCTCCCAATATAATTAGGGATGGTGCTAACTACCCCGTTGTTCAACACACAAGGTTACCTCGTCAGAGTGGTTCGTTCTGCCCCACCAGATTTGTGTTCCTTCACTCCTTACAAACAAGGGTATTGCATCCCGTCTCGGCCATCCACTCGCGGATGGCTTCCCATCCTGGGCTAAGCGGTTTAACACGACCAACTGGCGTCGGGATTTCTTACTGGCACGCAGTTAGCGTTGGGACTGCTACACCACCGTGAAGGCGTGTAC
>VCMS01000518.1:19629-33536 GCA_022539475.1 Gracilaria domingensis | reverse complement strand
GTTAGTACTTAGCTTAACGGCCTGTCGGCTAGCGGCTACTTGACGACGCAAGACGCACGGCAAAGGTGTGCCTTGTGTTACAACGTTAGGTCATGGCGCAGAGGGGTTTGGGTCTAGCCTAAATATCGGGTAAACCGTCTCTGTGCAGCCTCTAGTAGCAACTTACAAGTACTATATGACGCCTGCTCACCGTCCGACCGCACACGGCTCCTTACGTACGTTTGGCGACCGATATCCGCATGCGCGGACAATCACGCGTACAACTATCCGCTCGGGCCAGCCGACACGTTACGACACGGCACTCCTCTCAAATCCACTCCGTGCCGTGCCGGTCAGCCAGATCGTGCTATACACAATTCCCCTCCTTAGATTGCACTCCGCTCCTCGGGCAGTGCAGCCCAGTGCTGCGCCCAAGTCCGTTCGGCTGAGAAAAGAAAGCCACCGCATCGTTTCTTTTCACAGAAAGCTGCCCGCCACGGGCGGGCGAACCATGTGAGAATTACCACGCGTGCGTTGGGGAGCGGGCGGAGCTAGTAGAACTGAAACAGACCGCTGCGCCGACAAGGGCGCTATGGTGGCGCGTGGCCCGTGTCCGTTCATGGAACCGCAATGCCGGCGACCCGGTCAGAGAAAAGCTCGCGTGAGGCGGGCTGCGCCCGGGGACATAGCCGGACACCGACCACCATGGTGACGTAGGTACGCGGTCAGAACTGACACCTTCCGCGTCCAAATTCGCGAAGCGACGAAGCGCCCGATGGTGTGCAGCGAGCGATCACGGGGCGCACGAATGCCTCCTTCCTTTCGCACGCTACGGCTGCGTTCGCGCAGCCGGCATGAGACGCAGCTCGATGTCCGCTTTCGCGGGTCGGTACCGCTGTGGTACGCGCGGTGCGCGCGGCCGCGGCGGACCACTGTCCCCCTTGCGACCTTCGACGCATAGTGGCGACGACAGCGAAGCCGAGAGCGAGGTTTGTGCGCGTACTGGTCTATGCGACTGCGCTGCGGCGCGCGCGACTACCAACGTCGCGATGGCTTCCGAGCGGGAATGGGCTTTTAGCCGTCACAGCGAAAGGGGCGATGTACAAGTGATCATGCCCGCTCGGAAATAAATTTGAGGTGTATGAGGCCTCAAAGTGTTACGTATCGCAGTACGAGCGATATCGCTTTTTCGCGAGGTCCCGAACGCCTTCCGTTCTTAGCCCGTGCAATCTCCGTGTCGTTAACCTTGCGGCTATAAGAGCTCCCTGTCCACCCGTCAATTCGCTTGCCCCCCGATGGGTGCGCAATCAAGCCAGTCGTCCGCCTCGCGCTCTGCTATGGCGAGTAATCGAGATCAACGAGTGTGTCGGTGGCGGCGGTCCGTTTCGGTCTATGCCGCGTCCTGGTCAGCACTTCGACCATCGTAGTTCGTCGTACGAGCCAGCCCCGCGTCGGTCGAAAGCAGGGGTTCCGATTCACGGGTTCAACGAGTACAATTCAGGACAATGCGGAGTGAGTACTTCGATGCGCGTCGCTTCGCAAGCGCATTCCGCGTCTCGCTCCCATTACGTGAGGTGGCTAGCCGTAACCCAAAGCGTACGCGTAATGGAAGCCTGGCAGGCGCACGTTGCGAAATCACCTTCCTGGAATCGTTCGTCGTGCTGGACGAAAGGACGTTCGGATAGCGATATGCCGTACTTAAGGTGCCGAGGAGGCGCGAGTATCAACGGCGATTCAGAGCCTGGATTGTTAATACACCTGGCTCAATTCCACGCGAACTTTCCGCCCGAAAACGGTAAACCCTCTCGCGTTGGCTGATGTTCGAACCCGCCGTACGACCAGGCTTACTGGTTTAGACCGCGAGCATTGGGGGAGCAATGCCGCGACGGAAGCCCCGCACTTCCGGGTTCACCACCGTTTCTCGTACTCTAGGCACAACGTCGAGTACTTCGAACGTCGCGGAAGAACCACCGCATACGACGGTTATACTACGCCGTATTGAACCAGGCGTGGAAGTCTGTGGGATGGCTCGTAACGCAACCTTTCCGTACCGACGCCGTTCCGTGGCTGGCATACCAGTTCGCGCGAACTGCCATCCCAAGGAGCGTTGAGCCGTTGCGGCTTGCAAGATCCTGTACTCCGGAGTGGGCAGTTTTCGCTTCATGGCGGTCCTCCAGGCGGCCAGCGGACGGTTGTGGAAAGTCTTCAGCCCGTGCGGAGCGCAATCAGACGCCTGTACAACCACGAACGATTCCCGCAGACGGACGGTTGTTCCCTCTCCCGTACAAATTGGTATGCATCTTGGCCGAAATGGTTGCAGAACATCCTGCGGGGGACCTCTGTTACCCCCCGCGGTCGGTGAGAAGCGCTCCTTCCAGTACTTCTTTGGAGACGGAACTGGTCGCAGACGCACCGCGTTTCTCTAGGTACGATTACTTTTGAGGACTCGTTCCCTACTATGCCCGCATCCGGTACGGGCGCCGTTGCCGATTCGACCGATGTGCATTGCCAACGGACAAACTTCCGCCCTTGGCCATTCGCGGATTAGCCCGAACTACTTCCCGGCAATGGGTACATGGAAGCGAAGGAACTTCGAAGCCGCTCCTCCAGTGCCGAGGCTCGTGAGGCGGGGTCCAAGCCGTCTCCTCAGTTATCCTCTTGCGCGCCGCAGCCGGCAGCCTGATCCGGAGCATCGTGGAGCGTTACCTGTGCGCTACGGAGCGAGGTCCAAGGTCGGCGCTCCGCAGGCCGCCAATTGGACGCAATGGGTGTCGAAGTCTCTGGCGCAGCGCCCTCCAGACGTTGCTCAACGCCTTGCGGCGCTGTATGCGTTCCGCGTGGGATCCGGAGCCGACTGACGTGCGGCGCCCTGACGCTGCGCAGTTTTTGACCTTTTGGGGGTGCGTCCGCGGCGAACTCCGAAGCGCTAGCCTTGCGTGAGCAGGCTCAGGGCATCTGTTGGACCTACTCGGCTTACCTTCGCAACACAAAGGCCTGCGCGTTCTCGCGTTCGTGACGAGCCAGGGTATGCTGGCGCCGGTTTCGGGGCAGGGTACTGGCCGGACGGGACAGGTTAGGGAGACGCAGGCTCCGCACGTTGAGACGAGTTTGGGCGGTGAGTTCCTATCAAGGGTTGCACGACCAGGGCCACGGTGGAGAATCAGGTCAACAGATCGTCAGAACCTGAGACGGGCGCGTGCGTCCATGTTGACGGGGTCACTCTGAACCCTCCGCACCTACGGTGATCCGAAGGAGCTGGTGGAGACGGTGCGTGAAGGCTGTCGCCGCGTACGGAAGGTGTCGCTGCGACGGGGGACGGTGGCGCTCAAGCGTCCGGTGGCGTGCTGTCAGCCAGTTGGGTGACACGTGGAACCCGTGGATACCCAATGGCGGAAGTGCGGTTCCGGCTGTGGAAGCTCCTTAGGCGCTCCTGCCTCCGGTGACGCCATCGTTACCAAACGGTGCCGGTGTGCGTCAGCGTTGTGTTGCCAGTGACGTTCCGCGGCCCGAGCGCGCCTATCAGCCGCAGTCTCCGTGAGGCGTCGTTAGCGTAAGCCAACGCTCCTTGCCGGGGTACTGCAAGTCCGTTCCAGCCGCGGTCAGGTTCCCGATGGCGGCTCCGCGTCGCCTTTACCGTTCGGGCATCATTCCGGACACCTCGTGGGGGGCGTGGTCGCGTGGTGCGTACGCGTGGGCCGTCGGACGGTGTCGCTGCCGACGGCGGGACGGGTGGCGCTCAAAGGCTTCCGGTGGCGGTGCTGGAGCAAGTTAGGTGACGACGTGGGAGCCGTGGATACCCCAATGGCGGAAGTGCTCCGCGTGTGGAAGCTCCTAGCGCTCCTGCCTCGTGAGCGCCAGGTCACCGTGCGGGTGCGCAGGCGTGGTTGCCAGTGACGTTCCGGCGGGGTGTGAGGCGCGCCTAGTCAAGCCGCAGTCATCCTGTGAGGCGTCGTGGTAGCAGAACGCTCCTTGCCGGGACTTCAAAGTCCGTTCCAGCCGCGCGTCAGTTCCCGAGCGGCGGCTCGCGCGCTCGCGCTCCGTTTCGGGCATTCCACACCTCGTGCGGGGCGTGGTGTGGTGCGTACGCGTGGCCGTGCGTACGAGTGGCGTATCAGACAGTTGGCCGGCAGTGAAGATGTATCCAGAAAAGAAGGGAACCGCAGGTGGTGCGTTAGACGGTTCCAAGTGTCGTGTCGTGTCCTTGAGTAACTTGTGTTGCTGTGTGCATTCTTCCTCTTGGGTAGCGTTCAGGTGACATCCGTTATGAACGTAAAGGCCGATATCGGAAAAGCGCGCGTTTCACCTAGATCGAAAAATAGTAAGGGGGTGAGCCCAGATGAGCGTTACGGTTATGGGCGAATATCCGGCCAACCGTTCGGCGCGTCAGTGGTCGTATCGTGTCGCGTTGGAGCCCGTCACGTGCTTGGGAGTAGGTGGCGTTTTGTCCGGTCCGACGACTGTCCGTCTTGCTTCTCTTACCCCCCTCCTTAAGGGTGTTGACCGATGTCGGTACGGACTTCGCGACGCCAGTATCGTGCGACAAAGTAGCTGCGGGATGTTGGAAGGGGTTCCGTAGGTGTCGATTTCCGGCGCTTTGTGTAGCCGTACCAAGCGTACGCGGTATTGGACTCGTCCGGTCGCCTATTGCGGTGCGCTACGACGCGTCGCACGACGCAAGGGAACCGTATCGGGTGGCCAGGTAATCAGGTAATCCGTCGCGAGTCGACGCACGTCGGTCCGCGAGATCGGTCCCTCCGGGTCGAGCGACGGTTCCTCCCGTGTACGTCGGCGTAACGGGGCTACTCGTAGGCCGTGACGGACGGGCGCGTGTGAACGCGACTTCAATTGGCAGACGGTTAGTGTTCGATACCGTTTTCATGCGATAGTAACGGTAGTGGTTCGTTGTGGCTTGACTTGAACGGAACCGGTGGTCTTCCGCCAGCTAGTCCGAAGATTTCGTTCTCTGTTCCGTTAGTCCTCTTCGTGCTTTTGTAATTGGGTCGGTCAATGTTACACTTCCTCGCTTCCGCGAACGTAGGGCAAACCGGACAGTCCTATCGAAGTCGGCCTTAGTAAGCGCTGCTGCTGCGCGTGTCAGCTTTGTCCGCCGGTCTGAAGCGTCGCCTGTAGGAGTTTTGAGTGTGTATCGCTTCAACTGGGCTGCGCCGACGGACTGAGTCGGTGTTGCAGAGTTCCAAGGACTTAGCTGGGTTCGTCGATGAGGACGGGCGGGGGGTGTCCTCGTTAGTGCGCACCGCCGAACGGGGTGGCTTCCGTCAGGACGCTATGGCGCACCTGGAGGTTTATATCCGTTTACGTAAGGGTTGGACATATTGCGTGCACGTCCTTTGGTGGTTCTGCCCTACGTAGTGGCGGAGCGCTTCCACCAGCTCTTGTTGAACCGTGCGGCCTGCCCGTTGTCTGGGTGATACGCAGTGGTACCTCGAAACGTGCTTCGTGCCCATGTGCGGAGAAAGACGGCCTCGAAAAACTGCGACGTGAACATGCGCGTCCGTTGTCGGTTAGTGAGGCACTTCGGGAGGCCGTTACGCGTAAAACCAACAATGTCCAAGAACGTTTTGGCTACCACATGGGGCGGTAGGTTGACCGCAGCGGTATGGCTCGCGAGGCTTGCTAAACGATCGTCATTTACCAGGTACTATTACTGGCATCGTTAAGGGAATCTGGTAAAGGTCCCCACTATGGTCCATGCGCAATAAACTCGGAGCGGACCAGCTGCTGGGAAGAGCTCAGCGAGCTTCTGGACCGATAACGGGTTCCTTTGACGGCTGACGCCGATGACGAATCCCGTTACGGTCTGGCAAGACGTCGTTGGCCATGTGGGGCCAATAGAAGTCCCATCCTAGTTTTTCGTACATTTCTTGGCACCAGGGTGTCCGACAGCGGGGATAGTGCGCCAGGCCTGCCAGTAAAGAACGCGTGCCTTGCAGGGACTCGTGGGACCACCTTTCTGTAGGCGCCGCCAAGCGCTCTGAGCGTCGTATGAGGTGGGCAGGGCAGTATACTCCGTTTCGGTCGACATCGAACAAGGTAACCCCGTGCCGGACAATCTCTCCGTACGGATTGCAGAAAGGGTCCGCGCCTGAGCTCGTAGCGAGTTCCTCGCAGCGTGTAATTGGTGACGATTCCGGTTTCTTCCCGTGGCAGTGCCAGCACTGTCCGTATTCCTCTGGTGAATTCCCGTTCGGGTCTTGGCCAATCTTATCAGACGTTTCGTATTTCTTTGTCCGTCTACGGTGATGTTGCTATAACGAACCGTCGTCCTCGGAACGTCGTCGAGAGGGAAACAGGGACCTCTTCGTCTAGCGTGAAGGTGCCCTCTCCGTGCCGTTTGGAATTCGTGAGAGCTGCATCTGCAACCTCAGGTGTTTTGATACCCGGTCGGTGAATGACGTCGAAGTCGTACCTCCATCAGGCGTAGGCCGCCATCCGGCGAGTCGCCCTGAGGCGTCCGCCCTAGGTTCAGTATCCACCTCAACGAGATGGTGATCCGTGCGAACAGTGAACTTCTGCCTTCCAATACGGTGGAGGTGTCAGGATAGCCCATACTACAGCGAGCATCCCGTTCGGTCGTTGAATACTTTCGCTCGGTCATTGGTTAGCGAGCGGCTCCAGTATCCGATGTGGCGAGAGGTCCCCATCGGGTTGCCTCTGGAGGAGGGCACAGCCAACCTTCGGTCACACGCGGCGGTGTCCAAGTACGTATGTATATCCTTGTTCGGGATAGCCAGTATCGGGGCCGTACCAGGCGTTGGCGAAGTTCGTCGAATGCCTCGTATTCCGTATCGGTCAGGGTTTCCGAAGCTAGTAGGCTGCCCCTTTTCCAGTTTCTGATTCAGGGGAGCCGCTATCCGTGCGAAGTTCTGTACGAACCGGCGGAAGACGTTGCCAAAGACCCAGGAACGAGCGGAGTTCCGTTTGCGTATGGGCGGCTTCGCCTGCTTGATGGCCTCCTGCGTCTTCGTAGACACCTGTAGCTTGCCCGGACGGATGATATGGCCGAGGTAGTCGACCGTTCCACTAAAGAAATGACATTTGTCCAGTCGGTAGGGTAATTCCTGCGGAACGTAGCATGTCGAGGATTGTCCGTACGTGTTCGTAGTGTTCTTCTATCGTTCTGGAGTAGATGATCACGTCATCCAGGTAAACCAGTGCGTACTGCCACTTAACACGTAATAGGATGATGTCCAGAGCCCTCTGGAACGTAGCCGGCGGCGTTTCTTGAGTCCAAAAGGCATCCGTACGTAGCGGTAGAGGCCCATGTGGGACGTGAAGGCTGTCTTGTCCCGGTCGGCTTCGTCCACTTCGGTCTGCCAGTATCCGCTATTGGCGTCCAGTGTGGAGAATATCCGTGCGTCTCCTAACGAGTCTATGCACTCGTCCATTCTTGGCAGAGGGTATGTATCCCGTACGGTCACGGCATTTAAACGGCGGTAGTCGACGCAAAAACGTAGGCTTCCATCTTTCTTCTGTGCAAAGACGACCGGACTGGCCCATTCTGCGGACGATGCGTTCTATCACTCCTGCTGCCAGCTGTTGGGTTATCTCCTTACGTTCAAGCTCCCGTCGGGCGGGTCCTGCACGGTAAGGCATCTGGAATATCGGCTTGGTGCCGGGTTCCAGCTGTATCCGATGCTTTGCGGCGAAGATCTTGCCTTAAGTGGCCATCCCACATGTCCTTGAACGGTCGGAGGAGTTCAATGACTGTGTCGCGTTCGTTCTCATACTCGGGGCTGATTTGAACGCGTTGGGGCCAATCGGGCTGGTCAGAACGCCGTGGAGGTTGGTCTAAGGCGGTATCCTCCTCCCCCTCCTTAAGAGTCGTCGCTCCGCGGCCTATCGGGTGAAGGGGGTGTGATGAGTGCTATAGGGGACGGGAGGGCGAGACCAATGACGGTACGTTTGTGGAGGCGCACCGGGTCCGGTCCGAGACGTTAGCAACTTGAACGGAAGAAGGGAACGTCCGGACGTAGATCCATGACGCCGTTCGCGAGCAGTGTTAGCTCTAACGAACTGCCCGTGCGGTGGTGTGATTGTAGAAATACCAGACCGGACGCCTTGGTTGTTACTTGTACCCTGGTTTCAGACATGGGGGGTAACGTAACAGGTCGGGCGACGTGTATCTTGTTAGAGGGTACATTGCGCTCCGGTTGGACTGGGTATTTCCGTACGGACGTGGGCGTGTGGGACCGTATGCGTGGGACAATATCGAGACAGGCCGTGAATGGCGCAGGAGGATCGTCCGTTTTGGGGGTAAGATTCCCAATACGTATCGATCGATAAAGGACGTGCCGAGTAGGACGCTTGTGGCGAGGTTCGATACCACAAGAAATTGTACTCGTACGTGCAGGTCTCCCAATGCGGACAGCGAGCGGCGAGAACACCCACGACCTCCATACGGTTGCGTGAAGCGTGCGTAATGCGTGGCTTTACGTCCGTTCGGAGACGAGATTGCCATCGCGGTGGAAGGTGCCGCTCGTGGATCAGACAAGGACCGGCTCCGGTATCTAGGACACCCGTGAGCGGATACATTAGGGTAGATGTGAGGCCCACGGAAAGGTGAACTTTGTAATTTGCACTCGCGAATAAAACAGTGTCGTCCATACGTTCTGGGGTGTCGAGAGTGAGTTCTGTTCTGTCCGCACTGGTTGGTTGGGCTTGTCGCCCCGGTGTGGCGAGGCTATCCGGCATCGGAGGAGACGACGCCCCTACGCATCCTCCGGCTCGTTTTCCTGTTCCCAAACGGTCTCTTCTACCAGCATGGCTGCCTGCCGAGGCTGGGCGTAAGAGGTACGAGTCGGACCAATATTACGGAAACCGATATTGGATGGCGGTGGCGTGTTTCTCCGTGCGGGGCGTGCCGGTGCCGTGGTACCTTCGTCGCGCCGGCGTTGGTAGTTTGCTCGCGGATTGCGAGGAGTTTAGCCTTAACGTCCGGTGGAAGAAGTTGACAGCAGTTGGGCTCTCGCGAGAGGCAAATCCTGCACGGACGGTCCCTTGACGCTGCGCCAGAGGGGTTGCTCGACCTTTGGCCGGGCGTACCGAGGAATGACCGTGCGGAAGTCGCTGGGGTGTTGCACTTGGTGTGGTGGGTGGTGACGGCATAGAAGATCCCTGGGAAACGATGAGGACATCTTCGCCGTTGTCGTCCGACAGGAATACGTCGAGGCCGAGGGGACTCGACCTGGTGCACCTTCCTTATCGTACGAGTGGCACGAGGCCGAGCAGACGTAGTCTGCGTGTCCACCCGAACGGACTGGCGGCGTGAGGCGCGGTGAGTATCGCCGTATGATTCCGCATAACGGGCGAGCGCGTCGTATCCGATACTGGGATGGTGGTGAGGTGATTCCGCACCTTTGACCGTATGGCGGGCAAAAGTCCTTCGACAAATAAGCCCTTCAAGTCCCGATCGGTGTATACGTTACCACAGCGGAGGGCTTTCGTCCAGAGCTTCTGGGCGAATTCCGTTTCGGACATCCCTGACGACTGGGTGGTAAAACGTCACCTCTGCGGACGCCGTGGCGATGACTTCATCCGTGGCGTAGGTGGTCAGTAAGACATTTACCACCTCTTCGTACGTATGGAGCGCTTCATCGCGAGGCCTGTCGACCGCTCCCGACTCACCGATGAGGCGGGATTGGACCAGAGCGTGTGCGGGCCCGGTTAGGTAGAACTGGAAGCACCACAGTGCCGCTCCTTCTGTCAGTCCGTTATGGTTGCAAGCGGTTTTGAACAGCTGCAAGAAATTGAGAACGGAGATGGGATCCGTTCCGGAAAATGAATGTCCTTTCATCTGGACGTTCAATTTCTTTTGATAGCGCGCGATCTTGCGTGCTACCTTCGAGTTGTACTTATGGCTGCGCCGAATGAGCCGGTACGTACGTAGTCCACAACCTTGGTGAACTTGACGTTCAGAGGTCGGAGGCGCTTAAGCGTCAACTTGTCCGATCGGGAACGTCGCCGTTCGGACTTGCGTTTTCTTCGGGGGCTTTCAGAGTCCCCAGAGTCACCCGAGTCGGTCTGCTCATCTCTGATGATGAGCGCGGGACGCGGAGTCAGTATCTGAATGTCGTCGCCCTCTGCGGCGGCGACGATTCTTCCGTCTACGTACCGGAACTGTCCGAATCGGAATGCTTGCCCGGTTTACCGCCTCGTTTGCGCGTGATTCCTCCCGTCGTCGGAGGAATCGCTCGAGCTTCCGTCCGGGTCACCCTGAGGGCGGTACTGGTGGGAGATAGACACCGGTCGGATCCCTCTGCGGATCCTTCTCCATTTCCGTCCCTGTCTCTCACCGCGACTAGGTGCGTTGTCCGTTTGGTCAGTGTCAAACTTGGGGTTGGGGTGGTAGCTTAGCTACCAAAGCGGCCAAGGTGTTACTCAGATTCTCTTGCATTCCGCTTTCGGTACGTCTGGATCCCAGCGCATCGTTCACGATGCGGGTGTATGATCGGTGTGATGTCACGACGCATCAATTCCGGGATACGGTCCTTGAGATATAATTCGACCGCCATGGGTACATGAACCTCGATCTCCGTGCGAAGTCCCTCCAGGGCGTACGGGCTATTTCGGCCCATAGTTCGTGGGGTGGTCTCCGTCCGGTCTGAGGTATAGGCGGGAGTGCCGCCGTCCCAGGTGGTACAATCTCAGTTCTCAAAGGGGGCCCGGAGTTCTTACTCCTCTCTTTCTTCCTTCGGTCCGATTGGTTTGCAAGTTGCCTTCACGGATTACCCGTTCGGGCTCTTCTGAGGGGTCACGTAGGCCGTTCGCGGTACTTCGGGTGCTCCGGCGGCCTACCGAGGCATGGTCCGAAGCGGCGCGAGGGGCGGCCAAAGTGGACTCAGCATTGTCTTCTGCGACCTGCCGTTCTCCTTGATCTCCGTGTGGGACGTTCGAGCTCATCTTCGAGTATCGTTTCCAATTCCGGTTGCTGTAAACTCCGTGCGGTCTCGAATTCCACTTCTAAGTCGGGAGACCAGTGTGATTATAGTACGTATCGGAGAAAACCCGAAGCGTCTTGAGGCGACGGAGTTAGCTGTGGCTCGAGGGAGCGACTGTAATGAATCCGTACGGGAGTAAGGAGGAAGCACCGGGCGGTCAGCGGGGAGAGTGGGCGGTTGGTATCACCAAGCACGTTCAGGAGCGGTGCAAAAGGGTACGAACGGCCTAATAAACCTTGTAGTACTTAGCTTAACGGCCTGTCGGTAGCGCTACTGACGAGCAAGACGTACGGCAAAGGGTGCTTTGGTGTTTACAACGTTAGGTCATGGCGAGGTTGGGGTCTACCTAAATATCGGGTAAACCCGCCTCTGTGCAGCCTCTAGGTAGCAACTTACCATACTATATTACGCCTGTCACCGTCCGACCGGCACACGTGTCCTACGTACGTTTGGACCGATATCCGATGCGGGGACAATCACGCGTACAACTATCCGCTCGGGCCAGCCCGACACGTACGACACGGCACTCCTCTCAATCCACTCCGTCCGTGCGGTCAGCCAGATCGTGCTATACGACAAAGCTTTCCCGCAAGACAGCTCTTCATCGTCTTCCCGATGATGAATCGAGTGAGGACTCGGGGTTGGTTCTGGCCATTCATGGACGATGACCCGTACGAACCGGACCTCGAGGGTATGGGAGAAGTCCGTCTGTCTCTTGCAGATGCTAGTTTTTGGCGAGGGTCGTCCAGAAATTGGCAAGGGTCGTCCAGTAAATTTTTTGAAAAAATATCGAGATCAATTATTTCAAAATTTGCAGATAATTGCTTGGGTCGTCCAGAATCTCTGTGCAGTAAATACTGGGGGGTTTTCCACTCGTGCTAGTTCTTTATCGAGGGCTACCTGAACCGTATTTCGCCGAAGTCTAGGTTCAGTTTCCATTAAGGTGCACATTACACGATACCTTCTGCGGAATGATACCCTGCAACGCATGGAATACTAGTGCTAATACAGATGATGCCCATTCTGAAATCATACCGTTTTATTCGTATCTATTCTTCTATCGACCGCTTTTGCTAACCATTACTTCGCTATATTACATGTACCATTTCCCCATGATGAAGCGGGTGTAGGCGCAATCTGCGGCAGATGCCGCAGAGGGCACCTGCACGAAATTGCGGTATCGGGTAGAACACATACGCACTCCGAGAGGATGAGGCGCGAAGCGCCTCATCCTCTCCGTTCCTCATGTAGGGAACCATGCCCAGATGCATGGTTCCCTACTTGAGGAACCTGCACCTGCAACTCGTGAGCTACGTCCGCATCAAAAGTCATTTACCTGTATACGCAAGCAGAAATTATCCATAAGTTAGTCAATGATCCGTTAGATACATTTGAAATGCGATGGAACGTACTATTGATAAAATCGAAAACAGAAAACGTTGCGCTAGAAAAAGTCGAAGGGACCTGGTAACTCGCAACGGAAGAAGAAGCAGGAAAGGATCGGTTAGATTACCAGCCCACCAATCATGCGTAAACCGCGAAAGGTGTCGAGCGAGAACTCACAAGCAAGGACACCCGAGACTATACCCATGACAGCAACAGTACCGCAAGACGCGATAAACGGGAGAATCTAGCTATATTCCCAAACAAGTACCAGAATCGCCTATCCCGAACAGTCAACAGTAAAAAACGACCAATTTCTCTTTTGTCTCTCAAGATCGGATGCTGGCAGCTGGAGAGATGAAATAAAATGGTCTCTCGACCTTGTATACGCAAGCAGACAAGTACTCCATAAGTTAGTCAATCCCCGTGGAACACATTTGAATTGCGATGGAACGTTTACCATTGATAAAACGACACATGAAACGTATGCGCTAGAAAAAGCGAGGACCTGGCATACCGTAAACTCGCAAACGGAAGAAGGAAGCAGGAAAGGCATCGGTTAGATTACCAGCCCACCATATCATCGTAAACCGCGAAAGGTTGTCGAAGCAGAGAACTCACAAGCAAGGACACGAGAATGCCCAGCGAGCAAACATTAACCGCAAGACGCGATAAACGAGAAATCTAGCCGATATCCCAAACAAGTAGGCCAGATCCCTATCCGAACAGTCAGACAGTAAAACGACCAATTTCATTTTGTCTCTCAAGATGCGATGGATGGATCTTGGAAGATGAAATTAAAATTGGTCGTTAACCGTCATACGCAAGCAGAAAAGTATCCATAAGTTAGTCAATGCTCCGTTGAAACATTTGAATGCGATGGAAACGTACCATTTGATAAAACGAAACAGAAACGTTGCCGCTAAAGAAACAGTTCGAGGCCTGGTAACTCGCAAACGGAAGAAGAAGCAGGAAAGGGATCGTTAGCATACCAGCCCACCATATCATCGTAAACGCGAAAGGTGTCGAAGCGAAAACTCGACAAGCAAGGGACACCGAGTAATGCCCATGCAGCAAACATAAACCGCAAAGACGCGATAAACGAGAAATCTAGCCTATTATCCAAACAAGTACCAGAATCCGCCGTATTCCCGACAGTCAGACAGTAAAACACCAATTTCATTTTGTCTCTCAAGATCGATGATGGCATCTGGAGAGATTGAAATAAAAGTTGGTCGTTTTTTACCTGTATACGCAAACAGAAAGTATCCATAAGTAGTCAATGACTCCGGTTGGAAACATTGGAATCGATGGAACGTACCGAATTGATAAAGCAACAACAGGAAACGTTGCGCTAGAAAAGTCGAGGACCTAGTAACTCGCAAAAGGAAGAAGAAGAAGGAAATGATCGGTTAATTACCAGCAATCCAGTCATGCGTAAAACGGAAAGTCTCGAGCAGAACTCACAAGCACGACACCGAGAAGGCCCATTGCCAGCAAAACATAGCGCAAGATGCGATAACGAGACAAAAAACCTATGGTCTCAACCAAGTACCAGAATCGCTATCCGAACAGCAGAGCTAGAGC
>VCMS01000518.1:0-17556 GCA_022539475.1 Gracilaria domingensis | reverse complement strand
AAACGCCCCCCGTCTGTCCCCTCTTTCCGCCGCTCACATAGTCCCCCACCCACTCGCCTCGACTGGCGATATATTTTCTCTTCCCCATAACCTCACTCCGTGGTTGTGGCAAAACAGGAAGATACGCCAGTGGGAGTGAGCTGGGGACTAGTTATTGTAGCTTAGAGTAGCTCTCCCTTCGGCTCGACTGGAGCATCTTCTTTTTGCTCCACACCTGTGCGTTGATGACAAAAGAAGAATATCACCACTAACCATGTAACAGATGATCACAGATAGAGTAGTCACTCCTCCCTCTTAACATCCACTCGGATTAATGATGTCCACACACCTTCCGTTGTTGGACACAAAGAATACATCTCCAATGGAACGGAATATAGTCTGAGTAACAGTAAAGTAACAATGTAATAAACATAATTTTATGTTACGATCCATAACCAAGCTTTCGAAACCAAGCTTTACATGAGCTGGGTACTCGAGCCAAAGTGGCAGATCCTGCAACTGAAATGTTTGCACCGCCTCACTACTCCTTTCACAGAACTCAGTCCAATACCCCCATCCATTTGTATCCCTATTCTTGGGTACAACTCCCTTGCATGTCGCACCTTATCAAGAACACCCTCCATAAACGTCTGTCCTCCAAACCCTGCTCCACCGTCATCAACAATAACATGTCTACAACTCCTTCCTTCATAAGTGCTTCTACGACCTTTATAGATGTATTCAGCCGCAACACAACTCCAACCTGCTTCCCATCCTTTTAATTCGGTACATAATTCCTTCAACACCACGTTCTTCTCCTCAGTTGTACCTCGCACTTTCTAGTCCCTTAGCCACACTCTCATATGAAATGTGACTCCGTCTGCGCCTCTTCTGCAAAGTCTTTTATCCATCGCCCAGGATCTGATACCATCAGATGACAGTCCAAAAACAATTTCGTATGCCTCCGCAACGCTTTCACAACAGGCGGTCCAACAGTAAGGTTCGCCACAAAATGACCATCCATTAAATCTATATGCAGCCACTCCGCTCCAGCCTCTTCCATTGCACTCGCTTCATCTGAAAGGCGAGCAAAGTCTGAAGCCAAAATTGATGGCGCTATAATTAAAAGAGAATCCATACTGAACATCATAACTTCAGTAACGCCAAACCCGTCCCTCCCAGACATACCCCCTTTATACATCAATAAAAAGGAAGATTATGGCAATCCGAGTGAAGCTATAGAACCCGTTCACGTCATTTCTGAAGCCAAATGGGTCCCCTTATCCTGTTTTCAAGTTCCCCGTAACTCGTACTTTACAACTCAGGTTCGAATTCTGTTTCATTCATTGTACACTTTCTACTCTTCCACCTCGTTTTCATAAAACATCACCACACTTTGAGGCATGTCGTCTCATACAAGCTTTATCATTCATTCAGTACAATCACATAGCATAGATTTCGCTCACTTTCACAAGTGGACCATGTTCCCGTTCCGCGCTCCCCAACCGTTTGTACTTAAGTATCACTCTTTACCCCAGCAGTTCTCCGCCCCATCTTCCAATTTTTATCGTCAGACAAAAACAATCGAACACTTGCAATGACGCCCAGTCCGACATGCCTCCGACTCCGTTTCCGAGTCCCAGATACTCTGAAGTCCCTCAGGCCTCATCTCCCACCCGAAGGACTCGGGCCGTTGTTGTTGGAAGGGGCGTATAGGTACCATGCTGGCGAACGAACAAGATATAATCATTTCCGCACAAGAATTCTGCAGCATGGCTGCTAACTCTCATCTTTCTGATGTACCGATACTAGTTTGTGGAAGAAACGAACACCCTGGAGACCGTAATTCAGGCTTGTCCTTATTCGCTCAGAGAGAATCTCGTTTTCTTTCAGAATGGACACATCATACCATTTCTTCGAAACTCGGTGTGGACAAATGTTCAAAAGTTGTCCTATACGTTGGTGTCCCTCAAGAAACGCAGCTCCGCAGGATGGTGTCACTCCTCAAAGTCCGGATGGTCTCACTTTCCCAACAGGAAAGTGGGCCTCCAACATTGCAGACAGGTTTAGATCTATAGTCTCACTTGCGGGGTTGTCGACGAAGACACATTTCTTGCAAGCTATTATGAGAAGCTCGTGTGGCTATCAGCGTTCAACATCGTCGGGGCCTCCAGAGGTTCATTCCTATGGACATAGTCGCTACGGACTGCAGTACGGTTGTGCTCACAATAATGAAAGAGCTGTTGAAGATAGTTTCGCTTAAGACAGGTACTACTTTCAACCTGGAAGAGACCATTTGGCGACTTCTTTCATATGGGAAAACTCTCGTTGGCTTCCTTACTTCTTTCTCCGACTTTCAGTTTAGGAACGCGTACTTCCATGACTTTTCCCGCCAAGAAAGAGACATCGTAGGCTGTGACCCCGCTCCTTTTCATACAAACTACGTCAACGTTGTTAAGGAAAAGTTATCCCCATCCCCATTTCCCCAGCTTCGAGGTTAGAACACATGACGTTTCGGTGTTCTAAACCTTTTAGAGATAGTTAAACATAAAAGTTACTTTATCGAAATGACCTGTTTCTATTACATTACTTATATTTTTCGTCCTTCTGTGGTTCAAATATGCTTTTCAAATCCTACATCCCTTATTACTAATACCTGGCTATGTTTTTGCTAGATGGAAAAGGGTCATTCCACATCATTACAGTGCACAATACTAGTAACGAAACAAGTACAAAATTGTGATATTTCTGAAGAACTAAGCCTTTGCAATACTTGGGGCACCCGTATAAAGCAAGGTAAACCTTTTATGGTTTCAACCCCTAATGGAGGTTGTTTTACTTTTCTTGATTTCTAAGCTCAAGTTGAAGATATTCATAGTTTTCTTTACCCACTTGAACCCGTACATATAATATATGACTAAATCTTCCTTTCCTTACTGCAAATCGATGCAGAAGCTTCTCGTCCTAGTAATGTTTTAAAACAGTACTACAATACCCGTATATGGTCGTTCTTAGACTCTTTTTATACTACGAAACACCTTGTGACCATCAATCACATCCTTCTCATTCGTATACTCACACCCATTGCAAAACGAACCCTTTCGAAAGCTTTCAAAACATGTATAACTCAGAAGTTAGAGCCCAAGAAGTAACTCCTCAGCAGCTGGCTAACGAAATATTCGAAAATGGCTACGCCGTGATTAGTGATATTGACGGTACTCTGAAAAGAGCTGGGGACAAAATTCCTGCCGAAACAGTCAAATGTATGAAGTACATCAATGCACGCGTTGGTTTTGGAATTGCTATTGGGCGAGATATAGAGGATGCCGAGAGTTTCATGGAGCACCTGGGTGGCTACAATTTTGACATCTCTGGAAACCAAGGCGCACGGTGAGATTATACAATGGTACCGAAATTGATCAAGACCTTGACAGGAAGGCTACGAAAGATGTGCAGCCGAACTTGAGAGACTTGCACTCTCCTTAAATGAATCGCACGGACTTCACGAAGATCGTCAACAAGCAGTTGTGAGCACTAGAAAAGACAGTGGACTCCCTAACTTCACGTACAATGGACTGTCGAAGTGGAAAACAGAAGTTAACTGCGGTATTTCAAAAGTGGTGACATCCTTTCCGAACCTGGTTGCGTACCCTCAAGATGAAAACTGTGACATAGGGGACATTCGTTTCAAGAAAAATAGTTGGGAGCTAGCCTTGGTTGAAAACGACCCCCAGTTCAACACAAATTTAATCGTTGCTTTCGGGAATGCTTCCAATGATGGTCCTCTATATGAAATGGCAACCCTCGCAGTTCATGTGAAGGGAGACGACCCTCCACCAGCGGTAACATATCTTGTTGATGGGTGGAGGACGAGCATGAGACCATCAGAAGAGTGGCAGAACTGTACGGGTACAGAAAATGCAAGTGTCAATGGTTTAGAAACGCTCTTGGAATTTGTTTCAAGTGCTACGATGACTGTAATACTTAACTAGGATATGAGATATCAGTAATAAAAGGGTCTTATATATCTCAATACCCTTTTATGATTCATGGTGGTTTTTATCGTGCTGCTTCTCCTCGTAGCCGTACAACAGAGCCACCCACAAAAATGTAGAATGTACATCCTCCACGCTTTCGAACAGGTTGTGTACTCCACCCGGGATACAATCTTCTTTGACGTGAACGCCATACACGCCTACCTCATGCAAAGGACCGTCGCTTAAAGCACTTCCGAACGTCACGACGTCATCCGTATCAGTAAATCTCGATTCATTATCCACAAGATTTGCTCCTCCGCTTCCTTTTGTGTATCGCTTGTCCACAATTCGCAATTTTTATCGCCGGGATAAAAAACAAACTCATCCACCTTCTGCGACAGGTTACCAATAGCAGAATCCACTTCTTCTCTCCACTGCCACAGTTTGTTGTACACGAAATTTGGAAGGCCACTATCACTTCTGGTCTCCACGAACCCCTTCTCATCATCATTCACAATACCATGCCTCCTATTCAAATCCCTTGCCAGGAACAGTAGTCCGTCAACAGTGTGGTCAAAGGTGTGATCATTGAATGCAGCCTTAATATCTACCTCGTCAGAGAAACGGAGGAAAGCTCCATGATTCGCCGAGACACCAAACTTATAGTATCCGAGTCCTTCCATTTTCTCCTCCACGTCGCCCACATCACCCCCTCTGACAGGTCCGAAACCAACACGTTCGTCAATGAACTTCATACACTTCACAACTTTCTCTGGAATTGACTCTCCTTCTCTTCTCAACGTTCCAGCAACGGAACTTAATATACCGTAACCATTGGCAAATATGAACTTAGACAAGGTATTGGGTGAAATTTCCGCCAAGTCTCTCTGTTCTTCTGCCATTTTTCCTGATACAATTACCATACTGCCACAAGTACCGCATAGACAGGAACTGCATAGACTTCTCAGTTTCATACTTCTCTTCAAAGCAACCTTAAGTGCAGTTTCAGAAGTGGTAGGGCGTTTCATGTTCAATTGCGAATTGAATGGTGCCACCAATGATGTTAACGATACCGAGCATGTTGCATGTTGCAATTAGACGCAACTGGACCAAAGAGGTATGACATTTGTTCAATTACCAGCCTGCCGCACCTTTTCTATGTTCATATGTAGTAGTATACTACTCTTAATACTCGCAAGACACTCATAATTTACTAATCATCTCATTCTCATCCACTTCGAGGCGCTCGCAGCCTCATTGTTGGTAAATCGTCATCAATACTGCTCTCGAGCACTTCGGTTCTACCTTCGTCCGCTTCCACACCAATCTCCACGACCACTTGGTCTTCTTCCATGTCAACCGCCCCACCCTCCTTATCGGACAACAGTTCATCCTCGGCCTCCTCCTCCTCGTCACCATTGACAAACGTGGGTCGGAAATCCCGTACCCGATGAACAGCATCAGGTAGTGCGTAGCCCTCTGGTACCATGTACATGTGGTATCTAACAAGCAAATCCATAGACTCAGGCCTATCCAACTTGTCCTTCCCATTTGCTCCAGCATGTGTCACATCACCACGGCCCACGAATACAGAGTACGATGGGATGATTATCTTCTTCGCTGGATACACCTCCGACATCACTCGCAACTGTTGGTTGTTCATCCCCACCAGTTGACGGCTTCCAGTGCTCACCCAGAGAGGAAAGCCCTCTTTCGCAGAAGCCATTACAAAGAATCCGGGGATACCAGTATTCATTGTTTCCTTCGTAACTAGACCACTGAAGTCGGTGTGCAGCGTCTGGCGCTTGCACTTTCTCGTGGTCCCCAAAAATCGACCACCAGTTTTCGGAGTGTACATCTTCACAGCTTCCCTTTCATTGACCCATAGTCTTAAAGCCGCAGCAATTGTACCCATTCGAACATCAAGTAAAGCACGCGACCTTACAACCCACCTGAGCTCCTCATTATCCTCCGGCTTCTCCACCGTACCCCAACGTGTTGACATCACTCTCCCCTCAAATGGTCCATCGCTCCCGTCCTTCCATCCTTCATCATCGTTGATGATTTGAACAAACGACTTCTGTTCCTCTTCTTTCCGTATATCCGGCATCGCTCCATACTCATTCCCGAAGAAGTCCACCAACTTCCCCGACACATCTCCGAGCTCCCGAACTTCTTCTAACTCCTCCCATTTAGGGACACCATTATCCGTCGCAAAGCCATCAAGCACGCAATATCCATTCTGCCTAAGCTCAGCTTGCATTCGGGCCAAGAACATTTGCCCAACTTCTTCATGCTCCTTCGCAGCAATCCACAGCACCTCTTCATCATCCATACCTGTCGGCCGAGTACGAGGATACTGCATACCAAATATCTCCGCCCGTAGGTGATGTTCAGCCCTTGCAGCTTGCCAAAACACAAGATGGTGTACATCTCTGAGATCCGAGACACTTAGCAGCTCCGACCTATGTGACTTCGGCAAGTGAATGACTCTGGGCCAAGGGTCCTTGTGCTCAACTACGTTCTTCCCTTGCAATTCCTGCGGTCTCAGCCTGACATACCCGCATCATGATGGGTTCGGTGGGCCATCATATGGGTCTCCTCGAATAAGTCCGTGCTCCTCAGATTCCGGAAGAGCTGTAGGTAGCTCGTCATCAATTGGCCCCCCACCTTTCTCTTGCTGATCGTCTGGCGCAGCATCTTTCTCGACGGTGACAACCCGTGGAACTGTCACAGCAAGAAGCTCTTCGTCACCCACAAAAGCAGAACTGCTTGCGGTCTCTGCATTCCCTCTCTCTTCCAATGCCACGAACTGAACCTTCATCGACCTTCCTCTCAGCACATGTTCATTTATTTGAGACATCAGGTCATCCGGTGTCATGCTGTTCAGAGTAGATCTCATCTGTTGTGTGAAAGTCTTTCTCTGTTTCTTCCTCGGCGGAGCCCGCTGTTCTTCATCAGAGCTATCCAGAACTTCTACGGCGCCTCGATTTCGGCCGTGCTCAATTTCTCTATAACTCACCTGCGCCCGTTCTCGTGCACTTCTTCGCGGCTCCCCTTCTTCACTGACAGATGTTGCAGCAGCAGCAGCGGAGGTCCTCCTCTTCGTCACGGACTGCTTCACTGGTGCGGGGGGCGAAACTACCTTGAGCATCGTCTGCAATCGATTCTGAACGGAAGTCGTGGCAGTTCTAATTGAGTTCGTCCTGCTCCGAACACGCGGCAATGTGTTGAAGTTCACAACTTGTCCCAAAAAGAACTGATACACAGCTGCGTTGATGTCTGGGTCTTCAACGTCATCTTCATTCGATAGAGCAGAAAGACTGACTTCGCGTTTCAGGAACACTTCCATCGACTCTTCCTCGTTCAGTTCATTCCTCACTGCTCGAGCCGCGCGGAACAGAGACACTGCTCTATCATAAAAGAAACCTTGAACCTCCTCAAAGCTTTTCCATTGCTTTGTCTTCGTCGACTTGCCCTTCAATAGAAACATATGAAGACAATCAAGAATGAAGGAAAACTCCTCGGCATCCAAGACATATAGCGGAGTATGGGACAGATGTGTGATACATATGTCACTCACAGTCTCACATATATCCTCGAAATGGGTCAGCATTCCCTCACGAGACATGAGTCGCAGGGCGACATTGGCATATCTCAGATACTGTCACAATCCCAATCAGTTGGCTCTCCTTCAACACTTCCGTCACTTCTGCAGGATCCACGTCTGTCGGCGTCACCCCCTCAACATCTTCAAATAGAATGGCGACCATACTAACTATAGAGGGTATCTTGTCTGCAAACATCATCCTTCGCATGATACTCGTCGACGCTTTGAGGTACGAAGCAACACATAACGATTCCTTCATCCCAATGAGCCTCCCATCTCTTCGTATCAGCAGATTGCAACGCCAAAACTTGGCTAATCGCTTCCACTTCGGTGCACCAGTCGCTGCCAAATATTGTATAGCTTTCAGACGATGCACACCATCTACAATGAAGCACTTCTTTGTTAGACGTCCCTTGTCAGTATCCCTCTCTCCCGTAGTAGCATCTTGTAAGGCCACCACTGGGGAACCCATCGACTGCAATATCCCCCGCTCCTCCATACTCTTCACAAGGGCTTCAACGTGGCGTTTACCTACTCCACGGAGTAAATTGGGCGGAGTGTCCACGAGAGTGATGTCAACAGTAACAGCAACCATCCAGTAGTGATTGAGGTTCACCTTTGGGACCTTCTGACGAATTCGTCTGTACATCTTGCTCCGAGTAGGTGTCCCTTGTGTTCCAGACCGCTCGCCAGAAACACTTGAACGTGCCATTCTTGTGGACAGAAGCACAATGTCATCGTCCTGCTGCTCCGCACTTTGTGGTGCAGTTTGGGGTACAGATGGACCAGCTCGTTGTGTGGATTGCGCATCCGCGTCTAGAAGGGGACCTTTTATGATCTCATCTTCCTCTTCTCGCACAGCAGTCCCGTGCTGAACCGTCTGTTTTGACGGAGAAGTTTCCCTCGTGTCCACGGTCTGATTCATCGCAGGAGATGCCCTTCTCGACGCAGTGGGCTTCGTAGCGGATGCGGACTTTGTTTGGCCTGTCCGTTTCGTAGCTGGGGATGATCTCGTCTCCATTTTCCGCTTCGTAACAGAGGACGCACTGGCCCGCGGAGGTGCTACTGATATGCTACCTCTCGGTGTTGATGAACTTCTAATTGGCTCCATGCGGCTTGTGGGCGTCATCACCTCACTCATAGCGCTCAGCGTTCGTCGCTTGGACGCCGGAATGCTGGCTGCCACCGGTTCCATCATTTTCTCATCCCAAGGAGCGGCCGTCCGGAGATCCTGGATGTTTTTGAAAGATCCAGGCCCTCCGCCCGGTAAGGGTAGAACGTCTGACCGTTTCGACTGATGAGAATATTATGAAATGATACACCACAAGACCTGGGTCCAATTGCTTCCCGTTCAACTCGCGACGTAGAAAACTTCCAATTCCATGCAACAACGCCCCGAATATCACCTTTCCTTCATTCTCAATATCTATCTGCAGAGAAACCGGCATTCCACCTTGCAATGATCGAGTGCTCCACCGAGTGCGAGGAGTCACGCTTTGCGTACGCTTTCGAACACAAGTCTGGTTCATGTTGAACAGCTTTTGCAGTGAAAGGTGTATATCAACAATACGCTCGCTCTGGACGATACAAGAACGAAGGCGAGCCTTTAAATGGCGACTCACGCTGGGCACCCCCGCTTTCGTCAGCGGGCACGTTTTGGGCACATTCTGGCACCATCCGGAGACCTTCCAAAACACTCCTCCCGGCACTTCCGGCACCCACCGCCTCACCTTAATGCACCAACGCGTCTTCTCCATCCTTGCAATGCTCCCTAACTCCCTGGTGTCAGCAGCGGTCGGTGTCGTGGGTTCGGAGTGAGACTGTTGTTGCGCGCGGTCGCTGGCGAGCACAGCGGCGGCCCTCCGATGGGCTGCATGCGCGTAACGAACTTACGGCTCCGGGATGGAATTGCGTCATGTACAGTGGATGACTGCCGTAAAGATCAGTTTACTGAAAGTGATAAGTTGCTTCATAGTTTACCACTAGACTACAAAAGACTGCTATCGATGGCGCTCTTAAGTATTGCTGCGCCAGGGGCGGCCTCCGGGACATCGGCGGTGCATCCAGTATATCAGCCCTCGTCATGGAACATAGCGCAGAATGCATAGAGTCCCCCACATCATTGACTCTCGACACCATCCTCTTCCCTAGGGTAGGTGTGATGCGCGTGAAAATTAGGGAGTTTCTGGAGGGTGGAGAAGACGGGATGGTCCACTGAGGTGACGCAGTGGGTACAGGAAGTGCCGGGGGGTGTGTTTTGGGAGGTTCCGAAAAGGCGCCAGAATGTGCCCAAAACGTGCCCGCGGGCGGGGGGGGGGGGGGGGGGTCGGTCGTGCTAGGGGAGGTACCCTAACACGACCGGAACCTTCCTCCGCGGGCACGTTTTGGGCGATTTTTTGAAAATTGCGCGATTCTATGCCCGCGGGGGGGGTCCGGTCGTGTTAGGGTACCTACCCTAACACGACCGACCCCCCGCCCGTGGGCACGTTCTGGCCACATTCTGGCACCCTCCGGAGACCTCCCAAAAGACTCCCCTCGGCACTTCCGGCAGTGATTTCGCTGCACACGCCGTGCACATATATCAAACTAGAGAAAACTAGCACTTCACATCCACTTAGTCCGCGACTATTAGCACAATACGCGACCTTTGCAATAGCTCCGAATCGCGACGTGGCCGACACGCGACGCTATCGCACCCGCTCAAAGCGGCACGGACACCGACCCCAGAAGGGAGCGGACACAGACACGGGCGAGACTGGCAGTGCGCTAGGAGGAGCTGCCAAAAGCGGGGGTGCCCAGCCTAAGTCGCCATTTAAAGTCTCGCCTCCGTTCTTTGCGCTGAAGCGATGGATTCCATCGATGATGGAGAGGAGATAAATCCTATCGACATGAGTGCTCCGCCTCCGGCGTTCCATACATATGTGACACTTTTCTTGGTTCTTCGCGATGCTTTGGCAAACAGCGATGGAGGCCCTGATCGGCCAGGGGACGTGGGGTTTAGAGGGCTTATAGAGTTCTGCGCCGAGAACTATAAGGATATTCCGGAGGCAAGGCAGATGTTTGAGGAGGCCACTAATTCCAAGAACCTGCAGAACTTGACACGGCAGCAGCTGCGAAACAGTGTGGTGAATAACAAACCTGTAGAGCAACGTTACCTTGTGACGAAGCTTCTTGACAAGAAGGACGGAGATGATGACCAAAGACCCCGCGATTATTTCCTTCTCTCCATGGATAAGGGTATATACCTACCGGTGCGATTCCTGGTTGGATATTTCATGACCAGGAAAAAGCAGGTTCTGAAGACGACAGTGTTTATCCCACCAACAGCTGTGGACCCATTTGGGGTCGTTATATACTTATCATACCTTGGCCACATAATGGGAGAGAACCACAAGATCAGAATGATGAAGAAGAAACAACCGAAAAAGAAACGAAAACTGAACCATGCACCATCTGTGTACATACCCACTTTTACGTCGTTTTCCAAAGACAACTGCAATCAACTGGGATTTGCTATCAGTGAGGTCGTATGGGCATAGAATTGTTTTGCGGCTCATCTTGGATACAAAAACGTTCAGCACATGGTGAAACCATACATTTACATGAATATGCACACGTTGAAGTATACAGCCCTAGAGACACGGCAGTTCGCTTATGCCCGGCCAAGCCAGAGTACTCGATTCCACACACAAGATGTGGCACAGAGCAGTACTACTAAATTGGTGGAGACCTTGGGCGATGAATGCGATACAAACCTCCGAATACTGGCTAAGGAAGTTTTGACAGACCTCGAAACCATATGCACCCACGATAGCCTCTATAGATTACGGGTTGATCAGATGCGGAACTGGATAGAGTTTTATGAGATACGGATGGATACTGTATCTAATTCTGACTCCGGTGAGTTGCCTGCACGATTTCAGAACTTTTCGGATTGCTATAGAAACCGATATCGGATATGAGTCATGCGGCAGGGTTCAATGTGGGCATTCACGCGAAACCGGATATTGAACTGACGAAAACTCCTAAAACTTCAGGTAATGCCGAACCTTCTTCGACCAAGTCTGCCCCACCCCATCTCGTCGAGAATATATGGACCTCGTGAGCTCCGATAGCGACGACTTCGAGAAGCCGGTGAATCGTGCGGAGCATGAGTCTTGGGTTGCCGGGTACTACATCGAAAAGACTAGTATTGAGCCGCCCGTTGAAGGGTATATCCAGTCTCTTTTGAATGAATATGGACAAGGTGTGGAAGGGGATGAGAAAGTCACACTTTGTAGCGTACAACTCTGACATGAAGGACCTAAGGCACACACATGAAACGTTAGTGAATCAGAGTGAGATTTTATGCGGTGAGGCACAGCTTGTCCTAACAGACCCTCCCTTTAACACTCTAAGGAAGAGGAGCAAACGGAATAGTGCTCACGATGTCTTCAGTGAGGATGACATGATCAGTACGGCTGACTTAATAAGTTCCGCGCTTCAGTCAGGTGGGCACTTCATTATATTCTGTGCCATGGCACAGTTTAATGTTTGGCACAGGATACTCTCGGAGACGGCGAGTACGAAAGATGAAGCTGGAAGCGAAGGTAAGCCAGAACTCATGCCTTCGTTTAAAGTGGATGGGAATCCACTGGTGTTCATCCGGGATCGAAGTAATGTCGGTGGGAATCCACCAAAGTTTGGGATACAGCCCGTAACGGAGTACGCCGTTCATGGAGTGAAGCGTGGATTGCGACCATCGGAGGAAGCCAGTCTTACTCCATTTGAGGAGAAAAATTCCATTCCTTCTACTTTCCCAGCAAACAGGAATGTAATTGACCGGTTGCCGAAACCGAGAGCGGAGGAGTGGTTGACATGGATGTTAAATGAGCCAGGTAGTTCAGTACCAAGTGCACAGTACATAAGACCGGAGCAGAAGTCCAGGGATTTGATGAAAGAGTTGATTTGTCGCTTCACAAGACCGGTGATCTTGTCATGGACATGTTCGCGGGAAGTTTTTCTACCGGTATGGCGTGCCTATCGCTTACAAAGAATAGGAAGTTCTTGAGGCGCGAGAAAATTAGACCATGTTTCAGCCATGCGAAGCACCATATAACGATTCTTATGACCGAAGTTCTTCGCGGGGGGAAGAATGACATCGTGGTTGAACAGGAGGTGGTGGATGCTGCTTCAAAAACATATGACGGGTTCCACATCGGGATCGAGGTTGGCTTGAATGGGAGGCTCCATTTGGATACCCCCAGTACCAAGTGATGCCTGCACATATTACTCAGTTCCTAGGAGGATACTGGAAGGACTTGGAGTTTATCGACAAGTGTGGACAGCATACTGTATAGCTTTGGGACTAGAAGCATCGAGGAACTCTGAATCTAAATAGATATGCATATGATGTTGACTGTTGAAGCCAATCGCTATCGCTTACATGTAGCATCTTCTAAGATTCGACATCTCCGTGCTGGTATGGGGGTGTTCAGGGAACATAAGATATTGGCTGGGGAAACTATATGTCATTTTTATGGAACTTTGGTATACACGGATCTGACGAACCGGAAGAAAGACACCTAACGGTATGGAAGTGACTGTCTCGGAGCAACTCCTGTGCGGTACAAGTTGTTTTCCATGATGGTCACTGTGACTGGTCCGGAGTTTCTCGACCTGAGGAACAGACCAGGACAGGCTCAGGATAGAAAGGAGAGCGAAGTCTACATTGTCCCGGCGCCTTTTTGTATCGGGGGCTACATTAACGACGCCAGATATCATACCGGGGATCCCGATTTATCGCAGCCTCGGTCGAACAGGACTTGAAGTGCCAATGTGCAGATAATGGAAGCAAAGGCCGTGATACAGTTTACGTCCGACCTTTCTAACTATGCTCTACTTTGTTGTAGAGCAGTAAGAGATATTGAAAGGTGCGAAGGGTTTTATTTCGACTACGGAGAGCAGTACGCCTGGGACTGGCTCTGACATTGGAGCAATAGATGAGTGCAGTACGGAATAGAAAGTAAATATGCTTGTGAATGTTGCAGCTGCTGCAATACGCGTTGTATATGTACACTGGAGCTCTTCATATATTTGTAACGACGATATTTGCGACCCATTGGCACCTCAAATTCCTGAAAATCAGGAACTGCGAAGTCTCCCGGAATATCTGAACCATGCACTCCACCCCCCCCCCCCGCCTCCACACATTTTCTCATTACCCCGTTTATCTCCTCTACAGCCATGCCGGTAGTATAACGACGAGAAGCGAACAACATACTACGCAGCGGAACCAAAAGTGACAGAAGAAAGAAGAGCACTCGATGATACAAAATCAGGTTACAAGCCACGCAAGTCCTGAAACGCGAAGTGTCCACCGTATGCACGAAGAGAGAGTCAGTGGGCGTCCTTCTACAGCGCTCCCCCGCCCATCCTCGAGGCGGAGGTATTCTGGATTGCTTCTGAGGGAATTTCCCCGGATCAGCCACGAATGTCTGCCGTCAACTGCCCGAATAATGCCAAATCACATCTGTTGCTGCTCCCAAAAGAAGTGACGAATTCGCTCCCAGCGGGTCTGGACAGGAGGCATGACCAACTAGAAGACTGAAGGTACCTGAGTTGCGCCATTATGACACCAAAAACCTTCACCGGTCCCCCGCCGGATACGAAGACCGGGGCTACTGAGTGCGACGTTACGCGCCCAGTGGATCTGACAACAAGGTAAAATAACGAGAAGTTCACACAGTGACCCAACCAGGTAATATAGCATGTCGTCACGTCCTCCCTGTCTTCCAGAACTGGTGACCGTGAAATGAAATCCGAATTATGCTCCAATGGTCCGGCAAGAGAAAACAATATTAGGAGAATCGAGAAGACGTTCTGATAGACGAGTACTCCCTCGGCCTTTCCCCCTCTCTCCAGAACGGCGGCTGCTCCTAGCATGCTCAGAGCGCCGCCCAATTCATCTGAGTATCGATGCCATGGAGAAGAAAAGACACGTGGGTTGCCAAGCGGGACTTCCAAAGGGTGGACACGGAAACGCGCTGCAGCCTCTCGTGTCGAAGGGTTTATGGCGACAGTAGATAGTTCATACAAAATAACACCAATCTGCGGCATACGGGCCCTATCGCCGAGAAGGCTAGTAAAATACCGGAAAGATTCCACACGGTGTGAATTCGAACCTCTATGAACAGACGACTTTAAATAACTGAATGTGCTTGAAAGAAAGACTTAAGGCGCTACAGAGAACCTTGATGTCGTGGCTGATTTAGTCGAAGCTCGCACAAGACAGAGTACGGCTTTGAAACATGAGGCTGAGGAGACAAGATCTAGTCATGAAGGCGTAAGGGGTGTCAGCTGAAACAGGTGAATAGGAGCTACACGTGCTGAGTGAACACCTGACAGACAGTCGAAAAGCATACGAATTGAGGTCCGACGCGTTCGCAGGGGTTCTTCGAAGTAGTTTATCACAAACTATGTGACTGGACAAGGAGGAAACACTTGAGCTTATGCGCGAAGGTGCCATCGCTCACCGAAATTGGCGCCTATTAACCTGTCCGAAAGTGAAACGCAACTGAAGAAGTGGGAAGCGTATTGACGCGGCAGAAAGGGTCGGTTCCATACATGTTTCCTAAGAAATCCGTGAATCGTGCCGCAGTTTCCCATGTCTTCACACCTCCGTAGAGGCGCAGATGGCTTGCTGAGAAAAATGTTGAAAGCGAAGGTTCAAGAGAGTTGTAGGAGCGCCGTAAGGCTGTATTAAAGCATCTCTTACCTAGCATGGTGTATACATGAATTGTACAGATACTGCTTTAGCAGAAAAATTCGGCCCAGACCAAGATTGACGTCCTGGGCGGTTCGCCAATAAGAATTACGGACTAAACTATTTCGCTCGTGGGTACAATCTGCTTTGAGAAGACCACAAAGCTTGTATAAGAGAATGCTCTGACAACCACTCACAATGCAGTTGAAGGAAGCGCAGGGAGAACTACTTGCGTTCTGACGAAAATGGTGTAGCCCGAACACTTCATGTGGATAAAAAGCCACATTGTTCTTAAAGTACCCTCCAGATGCGGTACACATGCTATGAATAAATTGCCGACGAGCCTCAACGGATTGCTTCTTCCCGACGGTAACCGTGTCGTGTGTAGAATACTGAAGGACTTTACTTCCTTGCGCGCCGTATATGATGTGGAAAAAGACAAGATACGAGGCGCCACCATTTTTCAGATGGCACAAATAACTGTTCCGCCACGTCTTGACCTTGACTCTCCACCAGGTGCTCGACGGTTGTAAAAAGCCTTGCCTACATCAATGTTCAAGAGTGCCCAGAGCCAGAAACTGTTTACAAAGAAGTTTGCCCAACTTCTTATCTCAGTGCTTTACCAATGAATGTTCGTAGTGATGTTAGCAACCTCTGTCCGACTTACCCGACCAATTTCCAGCGAGTTTCATTAGCTTTGGACGACAAACGATGAGTTGGATCTAAGGTTCTTGAGTAATAACATGAGAGAGCTAATTTGATTATCGAATGCCGTCCGAACGGATATTATACTACCCACTGTGACAAGATAAATTTTTCATTGACAGCCAATTGGTGTGAGCCGAAGATGGGTTCCTATCAACGAGTTTAGTTCGGTCCCCGTAAACAGCAAGAGACTGCTAGGCTTATAGAGTTTCCCAAGGAAGACAAAGAAAACGATTTCGAAAAGTTAGCAACAAGCGAATCTACTAAGTATCAAAAAGCACTCCCAAGTGAACATGATAGAGCGATGACACTGGCGTATATTTTCAAGAGCACCCGGGTACAAGCAGTTACTCTACTGTTCCTTCAGATGCGGTCCTTCATCCCTTAATCTCATGAGGTAGAATCGATTGATTGCCCTAGACACGATCGTCGTTTGAAACCATAGAAGTAGAGACAAAAAACTCCGTAGCGAACATGGTACGCTGACATTTTTCGTAAAGCACATATGACTATTTTTCGCTGTAGCTGAGAAGTTGCAGAAGCCGGAACCATCCCGCTACCAGATATTACTTGAGAGATTGTAAGTCTCCGCAGGTTATTGACCGACGCAGTATCACCCCAAAGTTATTTGTTTTTCGTTTTGATGACTTTGTTATGGCCCACCGTAAATATATGCATCCTTCCCTATATTATGTCGGATTTGTGTTTCGGGTATGTCCAAAACTCGAAATACCGGACGAAGCCCCTCTTGCTCTAAGTGGCTGTGATACAAAGGGAGACGATATCGAATCAGGAGCGCACTACACTTGCAATCTTCCAAGTCTCTGAATCTTTCTCCGATCTGTACCCAAATACAGTGAACTTTCCTGTCTAACTGGGACTCAATGCTGGAGAAGCGATAGACTCGTGTGGATGATGACATGGTATTTGGTGCGGCCAGCTTATGTCCTTAGCAAGACGAATCGTAAATGCTTCAAGAGTCGCGAACGAAACCTCACTTCCGGACATCCCGACTTTCAACACAGAGTATATCCTTGCTCTCTCTGACGAACCTATAGCTATGCTCACTTCACCAATGTCTTCACGAGCAACGGAATGAAAGGCGTACAGGAATGGTACACCTGGTTCATCTCAACCATACTTGGTCAAGAATCACGATCTCTCTCGCATGTCCTCAATTCCTACTCTGGGAGAAACATCTTCAAATGCTAACAAGTCTATCCCCAATGAATCGTTTGAACTGCTCAAAATACTTATGCATCAACCTAACTATGCTTGAACCAAACTATCGTATAGTGATAGCAACCCCTCTCATGCAATCGAGGGAGTGATTGTGGAACATAACTGGTAAAATCTCCTGTTGCCAGTTACGCTCTGCAGAGGCCGCTACGAGATGCTTTTCTGAACTGTCCCTGTCGACTTTCCATCGTGAACCAAGTACCATGTCTCGAGATGCGACGACGTGGCGCGAACATATCGCTCGTTCTACTTTACCCGTTGCTGCTTCTTCCTGTTGATCCCCGTTCTTTTTGTAGTGTCTC
>VCMS01000517.1:0-21381 GCA_022539475.1 Gracilaria domingensis | reverse complement strand
AACGCTGAAAAGTTTTTTTTTTCAAAGCCCTTTACCCCTGTATTCTCTGGAGAACATCCGACTAAATTGCCTTGGTCAAGGTGCACTATGGTTGATCTTATAAAAAGATGAACCAACCTCGGGAAGTTGCACGAAGCCGCGTTTGCGCACTATATGGATGTCGGCGGACATAGTCTGTTTTCGATCTAAGAAAGATCAACGCGGAGATTTTCTATGTTCTTGTTGTCTTTGATCCATGAAATTCTGTTCGGAAACATTGTGCAGATCTTTAAACAGTTTTGCATAGGCAACCGCTGCATCATACATCATGTTTCAGTCAAAAAGTTTAAGTTTTTAGAATAGTATCTTATATTGTTTATCGAGTTGCTTTCAATATATCTGCCATTATGTCTGACGTACATACATTTATGGAATTTAAGGCTGGAGCTTTCGTTGAAAGCAAGTGCATTGCTTCACAGAGAATCCAAATATAATAGGAAGAGAATGGCATTTCAGACATCATTAATTCAATATCTCTAACATCCCTGATCTTGCAATAAATTTATGTCACCGACGTAGACGACTAGGTGTAGAATTGAAAAGCTAGAACTTTTTATTGCCATGTGTTGTCTGTGCTAATGGACAAAGTTTTGCTATGTATAATCATCGTGAGCAGGTGACCACTATGAACGTTAACTGTGAACGTTCACGATGTACGTTCACGGTGTACGTTCACGGTGTACGTTCACGGTGTACGTTCACAGCGAGCATTCATGGTTTACAATCCATTCAAATTTTAATTCATTTTCGGCACAGAAAATTTTGATGATGTTTTCACGAATTTGGAGTAAGTATCTTATGGAACCAAAATGGGCCTGATAACCCACGGATAAATAACCTGTTACTAGACGTCTGAGTTAGGTTCGATCTGGGCTCAAAACCTCTTCTTCATGGAGACTAGGTCTGGTACTCGAAATAGGTCACTAAACGCCAATACACGTAAGCGGCAACCTTAAACTTTGAAAGTCCGATTCCAGTCGAGAAATGATTCACACGCTACAGCGAAGCATCGAAGGCGAACGCAAGGAAGGCCGAACGTGTACTGCAGACTTATGCTCAACAAATCAAGGCTAATGATCCTCGTGAGGTAATGGCTCAGCTCAGAGCTGATTATCAATTTTAATTGCGCAGCATTGTAACTATGGACGAAATGACATGCTTGGATATGACTCTGTGCTGGCGCTTTGTCAAGGGTTGCGCATCGTGTACTCGAATTATGGTCATCGCTCTTCATGAACCCATCTCCTGGTTCCGGGAGTTTGGGAACCCTCTCATACAAAATGAGGACTTGAACAATTTTAGAAGAGCTTATAGGGTTACGTTGAGTCGCAGCGGAGATATAAAGATGCGCACAAGGCCTCTATCTGTTCATCTAGCCTGTGACCTTGCAGAGCAAATTTTGGTTTGGCAATGGTAAGGTTGTTAAGCCTACGGACGTTTTGTTGCATACAATTATTGTGGTTGGCTTGAACTTGGGACTGCGGTATGATAAGTTACCAAACTTTCTTAACAAAATGTTTCAACACCAGCAATACTATCACGCTACTATACCGGTAGCGACAAAAAACTACCAGGAAAGAAACCTATAACATTCAGAGGGGTGGTAGGTCTGTGGTTACGTATTCTTCATCATGGATCTTTTGTTGCCATTTTGGCTTTGGCTCTGTTCGCGTGCGCCGTTTGAGGATATCTCTTCTGCAACTTGAAAAACACGATGGCCGGGTGATTTTGCCAGTTATAGACACCCCCCCCCAAACCCCCAATTTTTTTTTTTTTCCGTTCTTTTTCCAAAGAAAAGGGAGGGGGGGGGGTGGCTTTTTAAACCTCAAAAAAGATCTTTATTTTTACCAAAGTAGATTACAATCTATCGGTGTTGGTGAAGGAGATGCTTCGGCGTACTCCGGCCATTCTTTGAAGAGAGGTGCTGTACAGTTATATCGTTCTTTGGGATATAAGGATGAGTTTATCATGGAATTGGTGAAGTCGTCCGACTTTGCGTCATACGCAAACTATTGTGAGGTCTACAACGACTGTCAAACCAGTCTACCTCGCTTTAATGGAGCCGAAGCTTTCTTGAACCATGCCATTACTCTTACCGAAGAACAGATAGATGAACAAGACGAAAGTGTAATGCGCGAGATCTACAAGTAAATGGAAGCTACGCTAAATTGCAAGAGCTTTGGTTCGTTTGCGCCCGACGTACCTACGCGTTTGACCGTTCTTCGTGCCTCATCAAATGTTCTTGGTCTTGCATCAATTGTCCTGCTAATCAAGCCTTGATGAAAGATAGTTCACGTGCCGCGTGCCGTACATACATTGAGCTGCTTGCTACCCGTCCCGTTCCCTCGCCTCCGTTTGGATGTGACATTGGGCGTTTAACCTTCCTCTGATTAACTGATGCGACTTCCTCGACTTTGACTTTTGCCTTCATCGCTCCAATAGCTACCATCAGTTCATTCTTGCTGAGCTTTTGCACTACCTCTACCTCATTAGCACTCAGCCTGGGAACAATCACCTTATCATATTCTCTAACATCATCAACGTTGATTGATTCCGATCGCACAACTTGCGATGGAGAAGTCTCAGCACCAGGAACTTTCATCCTCCCCAGCTTTTCCGTCTCGCGGCCTGCGGCCTGCGCAGAACCACCACCTTTCTGCATCGCCCGAATAACTTTGGCGATTTGTTTCTTTGCCTGCTTCACTTCGAGTTCCATCGCACTCTTCTGGTCCTTTCTGAGCTGCGCCTCATTCTCCCGTAATCGATGGAGACAACCCTCCAACTCAGAAACGCATTGTCTTCGATTCTCGTAAAGCGCGTTCCGTATCCTCGCGTGCAGCTTCAGCCGCGTTCTTATCACGCTCGAGGCTTGGTATCATCTTCTCAATGTCCACCCGTGAGCTGTCCCCGTTCTCGCTATAGCCTCCTTTCAAAAGAAAGCGTGTTGTGCAAAACCCAGCGATGGGGAAAGACACGCAAAGGCGGTTCAGACCCTCTCTCAAGAGGCGAGCACAGCAGTAGAGCGCTCCCACAGGTACGACACGGCAATGCCGGGTGTAAGACCGGGGTCGACCCTTCCCAAGTAATGGAGGGAGCGAAGCGGCGAAGAAGAAGCGTCCAGCGGTAGAGAACACACGACACAAGTCGGCAGTAGCGTCACGTGCGTAGCACGCGGTACCCACGAGTGTGGCGATGACACGCGAGAGCGGTAATAGCCCACGCGAGTGTGTCGAGCCACGAACGGTATGCACCGGTACACCAAGTAGTGCTACCTGTATAACAGGGACAGAAATAAAGAAAACACACACAAAGTAAACACGCGAAAGCAGTAGTGGTGTTAATGATGCCGCGAGGCGGATGATGAGCCCTGCACAAGGTGCCGACTCTCCGGGAGGAGGATATCGGTCACCAAGGGTGAAACATCAGAGCCGAACACTCGGTTAGTCGTTTACTTCCCCGACAATGGGTGCAGCTCAACCTACTAAGTAGTGTAGAGTGCCACTGTCAAGTGTGCAACCGGGCTAACTAAATAAATAATAAATATCTAGAATATCCCAAAGTTGGCTGCCAACCGTCCATACACGTGTGTAGCCATCCAGCAATGATGTGCCAACCTCACCAGAGTCCTTGACCTCCACTGCACTGCAGGGGCAGTGATTTCACACCAAAAGCGAGCAAATACCGCATAAAGCGTGGCTCTACATATCCCCCTTCTGAGGTGCGAACACTACGTCTTCATGACGGTTGAAGCACCGGACAAACCAACAACGTTGTGCATCCAACCGCAAGAGCGGTATCTGCGAGCGATCGTGATGAATTTGCGCCATCTTACCCGTTTCTGGGTCTATATGCGTCGTCCTGTACCTCCTATGAAGTTGCGATCACCGTCTATCGACGTGCCATAACGTTCCCGACATCGTCGTGAAAATGGTTGCAGCACGCCCAGATTGGGGTTCACTGCGTTTCATTCACGCCCAATAACGGTCCTGGAGCCCGCGCAATATGCGTTTGGGCTTCTCTAGTGGGTGCGCAACCAACGTCCTTGACGGTGCCCTTGCCCGCAGTACGGCGAGCCGACTTCCTGCCAAGCAGTGCTGCAGCAACGCTCGACACACCCGAACGGGAGCGGTCCTCCTGAACTTCGTTCACTGTCCCGGGGTTCCGGTGCTATACTTCTCTGAGGCGCCTATTTTCCCTTTCAGGGGCGGTTGCCACACTGTGGAATCGACAAGCGCGATCCAAGGTCACCCACAGTACAGTAGCGACCTTTTCCTGCCCAATTCCTTCCTCTCCGAGGTCCACCGTCCCGTTATACGGTCGCTCACATCACGCAATCAAGCGGCACGTAGTCTCTAGATGGGTTCAGAAGTTACGACATTGTCGAATCAACGCTGCCGACGACGTTTCGGAAACTTCACACAAAGAAATTGGGAATTTGACATACCCGAAAAATTGTAGTCGCCATAACTTTTGAACCAGCTACGCTCTGAACAAACCCAATACATCGGAGAACTCCTGAGAATCAGAGCTTTTATTTGACAACAAAACTGTTGGGATTGAACACCACTAAGTGGGAAAGCCCGACCCATTTCAGTTGACAAAAATGCGGTCTAAAAATAGATTGTTGAACCGAAACGGTGCCGTAGCTCCAAAGTTCTTCAAGACAATTGCGTTCGGTTTCCGCCAAAGTGTTTGTATACATCCAGTGACTACTGGTACAAAACCGTTGAAGAAACGAGCCAGTATTCACCGAGTTACGGGTCTTTTGCAGATGACCCTCGCAAGGTACTGTAGAGGTGATACACCCGACATCGGAGAACGCGAAAAAGACCAGAAACGACTGGTAATCGATACCAACGCCTTGTGCGGCTGTACCAGAGACCGCAGAAGCGTAAAAGACGGCCTCCACAACGGAGTGAACAGTAGTAGACGTGGTCGAAAGTCGTTGACAGCAGCAATTAAACCGGTAATCCGTGAAAACGTTCAACCGGATGACGGCGTACTAGACCTTAATCAAGGTTCAACCTCTACCGAGGGCAGTCACTAGACCTCACAGAGGGTTCGTGAAACCCAAAATCAAACACACCAGCAAGGCTGAGACAACAAATGACACCATAAAAATGGGTCGCAAAACAACAATGATCCTTCAACAAGATGTGTATCTTCCGGTCCCGTACCGTGCAGAACTCACGAGAACGTCTCGGTAAGCTTTCGGAAACCCGTGCAAACGGTGAGATGGAATGATAGGCCGCAGTGCGGGCGCAAACGAAGCTCCAGAGATATCGGTTAACCAGAAACTATCCTCGACCACGAGAGTGACGAACCCTTACAAAGGTGATGATAACCGATGAAGATCGGGGTTCTTCCGCAATATGCGTGACGGTTTCGAACCTCGGCCGCATGTGGCGTGCAGTGAGAACCGTGAAACGTGCAAAGACCGTCACTGACGAGAACGAACCCTGTTCAACGTGAAAGCCAAACGAACGAGCGGTGCTCCTCGAAAATGGCAAAAGGTGATCAAACCGGTAGATACACATGATGTACACGGAAATTGTACACCCTTCTGCTAGGGAAAAACCGTGATTGCGGTCCACTATGGTAGTAGCGAACCCGCAAGCTGGACAAAAAACCTAACAGGTAAACAACATCGAAAACGATTGAATAGCGATTAGACACGACATGAGTCGGATTCCAACCGCAAAATGCGAGCAACCAAGTGACCCCACATGGGTGAGAGTCACATGTGAAACTCCTTCTTCATAACTTCGCATCTGAATGACAATTCCTCTCCATAGAGTCTTCATTCTTCTTCCGAGTGTACTTCATCCTCTTCAGAGTGCAACTAAACTTCTCCTCACCTGAGGGCATAACTGATCTTGAACTCAACTCTCTTCTTCCTAGAGTGTCTCCTCACCACGCGAGTAGCGGTACAGTACTCCTCTGGAGGTTGTCGCAGTGTTCCTTGATTGAGTGTTGTCGTTCGTAGAACCGTTCGTGCGCGGTACGCGATACGCCTCCGTCTCCAACGACGTGTGTTATCCGACCATCGCTTGATGTAGGTTAGCCGGCAACGCCGTGTTAGTTCGACGATGGTACTGCACGATCTTCGATCGGGGTAAGTGCTCCACGGGTTCGTCCGAATCCCGCGACGGCGGATAGCCATACCAGCGTACCTGGTACTGAACATACCCCTTCGGATTCCAACTGTGTCCCACGATGTGGTCTACGACGAACTCTTTCGAGTATACGCCCCGCTCGAGCTCTTCCTGCGAAGGGTCGTCAGCGCGCTGCGGCGGTGCCGTAACTTCGTGACCAGCGGTGCTGTGAGTTTCTCCTGACGCCTTCGGCGGTGGATTTGCCCTCTGCTGAGTGTTCGTTTCCCGTTTCCGGGCTTCTTCAAGCAGCTTCGCCGCTTCGGCGGGTCCGCGAACGGCTAGTTCACGGGATAGTTCCCGTCTTGACGGTGAAGGCGGACGCGGAGGCGGATTGTTCACCACGGCACGTGCCGGTTCACGTGAAGACACGCGACGGTTCGCGGTGGTGGCACTGCCACGAGCTGTGACTGGCCTATTGTGTGGGGCGCGCTGCGCGCCCCAAGATTTGTGGTGCGCAAGCGCTCCTGCAGCTGCAGTGTGCGTTTTCCCTAAATCAGGGCTGTAATCCGTATCTCCAAAGAGCGGTGCGCCGTCATGACTTAGCGAAACGTCATGACGTGCGACTTGCGACTTCCCCACGGCTGGGTGCAACGGTACACTACCATTACCCGAGCCGGGGTGTGTGATCTTCGCTTCAGCGAGCGTCTCCTCTTCTTCCTGCTCTGCAGTGTCTAAGGTACCGGGATCTGCCGTGACTTCCTTAGTGCGCGCCCGCGAAGGCGGTATGTGGCGGTCGTCAGCGACGGTTTGCGGCGACTGCGCGTCCGGAATACTCCGTGATACACTATCCAGCTTCGCTGTAGCCTCACTCTGCGAGAAGTCGAGTGTTCTTGATCAACTTCCGGCCTTGCCGTGGTAACGTCGCGAACGAGAGCATGCTCCGCGTCCTGCGCCGACGAGGCGATGGGCGCGTGTTCTGGCCACGATTCCCCCAGCGGATGAGCGATACCAGTATCCTGGGACAACCTCGAGTCCGTTCGTTGCGTGCGGTATCCTTCAGAAAGGTCGCGATCCTTCGTAGAAGGTTGTGCATCCTCCGCAGAGTTCTGCGCGACAGCGGCCGACTGCGGCGCGTCCTTCGCGACTTCAACACGCGACAGCGGGTGATCCTTCCCACTGACAGTGGTGTCCGTAGCAACTACGTCTTCGACGGTGTCCTGAGGCGACTCTGCCTCTGCTTCATTACTTTCCCGTGAATCACGGTGCTGCGACGGTAGCGACACCGGTGACTCACTCTCCGCGACAACGCGTGAATTCCCCTCCCCCTCCTTAGGTGGAGCGTTACGGGGAGCAGTCATCACGTCTGTTGACGGTGTGATAGACGCCGTGAAACGCGATTTCACCAGCGGTGTATGTTCCGATATCTCGGCTTGGGACGATATAATCGGTACCTCTGCGAGACCCCTTGCAGGGTTGCGAAGCCCCACAGTAGGTGTAGTGTTCTGCGACGAGAATTCTCGGTTCCGTGTCTGTCCAGCTTCCTGCTGTGAATCTGAAACTATTTCCGTGTGCACGGTTGGGCCCTGCACAACGCGATCGCGGGAGAAACGCTCATGAGCGTCGCCAACTTCCAGTACGACTGTGTCCGTATTCACGCTAATAACGCGGTATGGACCATCAGCGATGGGTGAAAGCTTGTGGCGCCGCTCTTTTTCAGGGTTGTAGTACTCCTTCCTGACAAAGGCGAGGTTTCCCACTTTCAGTGGCGGTAGTGGTCTCCGTACCCGGGCATCAAAGTTCCGCTTGTAAGCGTGTTGTGCTTTCGCCATTGACGACCTGGCGACAGGTACCATTGCGGATAACCACTGCTTCCATTGCAAGTAGTGATCCCGTATTGACGGTGACGTATCCAGCTTTGCTGATGGTTCAACCGCAACTGGCGGTGGTGTCCGTGAGAGCACGAGCTCAAAGGGCGATAAACCAGTTACTCTGTGAACTTGCGTATTATACGCATACGTCACGGTATCCGTGTAGAGATCGCAAGTTTTCGGGTGTTCAACTGTATAAGCCCGCAACGCGGAGAGCATTGTCCGGTTAAACCGTTCGACTTGCCCATTGCATTGGGGATGATACGTCGTCGTGAAGAGATTCTTCACGTCGAGTATCCGACAGACATCCTGGAAGAAACGTGCAGTAAACTGCGGACCATTATCTGAGAGGAGATTGACCGGGGGACCGTAGACCATAACCCAATGGCGAACGAATGCCTCCGCAACACTGCGTGCTGTAATCGACTTCAACGGAACTGTCCGGACTAGCTTACTGAATCTATCCGTAATAACGAGTAAGAACCGATTTCCTCGGGAAGTACGCAAGAACTCGCCGAGTATATCGATGGCAATAAACTCCAACGGCGCCCTTGCGGGGAAAAGTGTTAGTTTCTTCGCATGGCGACGCTGTTTAACTCGCTCTCGAGCACAATGTGTACACGCCTTCACGGTGGTGTAGCAGTCCAACGCTAACGCGGGCCAGTAGAAATCCCGACGCAGTGTCGTGTATAACCGCTTAGCACCCGGATGGGAAGCCATCCGCGAGTGATGCGAGAGATGCAATACCCTTGTTTGTAAGGAGTGAGGAACCACAATCTGTGGGGTAGAACGAACCACTCTGACGAGGTAACCTTGTGTGTTGACCCCGAACGGGATGTTAGCACCACCACTAATTTGGGAGCGTATCCTCGTACAGAACGGGTCAGATTGCTGTTCCCGCACCAGCTCTTCTGGAGTAATGGGGACGAATGTACCGGATTCCGGGTCTTCACCGTCTGCGACGAGCAAATCATCACAGATGTCGTCCGACACGATGTCGTAGTCTTCATCACCCTCCTCCATGAGGAAACAGGGGATATCTTCATCCTCGTCATCGAGGGGTAAAGCTTCACCTTCAGTTCCTAGACGTGAAAGAGCATCCGCTTGCGCGTTTAAACAACCCTTCTTATAGGTGACCTCGTAGTCAAACTCGGCAAGCCGAAGACGCCAACGCATTAAGCGTCCGGAAGGCTCCGTGACTGACATTAACCAACGCAAGGCGGAATGATCCGTATTGACGGTAAAGTGCACACCCATAAGATATGGTCGTAGAGTCTGCAAAGCCCATACCATGGCGAGACACTCCTTCTCGGATACCGAGTAATTGCGCTCGTGCACGTTGAGTGTACGAGACCAATAGCCAATTGGTTTGCGTTCCCCTTCGGGTGTAGTCTGAAAGAGAGCGCAGCCAATTTGGTAATCGCTCGAATCCGTATCCACGGTGTACGGCAACCCGTTCTTTGGTAACGCTAACACGGGTGCCGTGGTAACAGCCTCTTTAAGAGAGTTGAAGGCCTCCACTTGCGTGGGGGTAAGTGGTCCCAATTTGGGCGGTTGTCCCTTCTTCAGGAGTTCGTTGAGCGGTCCCGCGATCTTCGCGAAGCGAGAAATGAACCGTCTATAAACGTTGCATAGCCCTAGAAAGGAGCGTAGCTCTGTCTGTGTAGTGGGGTGCTTCGCCTCTTTGAGGGACTTCACGCAAGCTTCCTCGATCAGTAACCGTCCTGGACGTATGACATGGCCCAGATACTTCACTGAGTGAGTGAAAAACTCACACTTCCTCAATTTGAGAGTAATTCCAGCATCCCGCAAAGCGGTCATTATCTCCCGAACATGTTCGAGGTGATCGTCCAAACTGTTGGAAAACACGATGATGTCATCGAGGTATACCAAGCAACTCCGCCATTTGAAGCGAGCTAACAAAATGTCCAGAGCACGCTGAAACGTAGCGGGGGCGTTCGTTAACCCGAACGGCATACGCTTAAAGCGGTATAGTCCTGAATGACAGGTAAACGCGGTCTTGTCACGGTCTTCCGGTCTAACTGGTACTTGCCAGTAACCCCAGTTTGCATCCAAAGTGGAGAAAACAGTAGCATCGCCAAGCGAGTCGATATACTCGTCCATACGAGGTATGGGGTACACGTCTTTGACGGTGACATCGTTCAAGCGACGATAGTCGATACAAAAGCGCCAGGACCCGTCGGGTTTCGGAGCCAGTACAACTGGAGATGCCCACGGCGACTGAGCCGGTTCTATCACGCCAGCGCGGAGCATTTTGTTGATCTGAAACTCTTCCTCTTCCCGTGCTTTCGGGCCTGCCCTGTAAGGGTGCTGAGCAATCGGCTTGGTCTCCGGCAGGAGGTCAATCTGGTGTTCCGTAGTTGAAACCTCTCCGAGGGAACCATCCCACATTGGTGTAAACTCTCGCAACATGTTGCGCAACTTCTCACGGTGTGAAACCGGTACATGACCGAGATTCAATTCTTCTAACTCCTTGATAGGGTCAATCTTGTCATAACTCGTAGGAACGGTCCTAGCTTCCGAGTCATTCGTGTGTTCAACCGTCTGGGACGGGTGTTCAACCGTCTGGGACGGGTCCGACGCAGAGGAGCGCGACGATTCTTCCTCCCCCTCCTTAGGGTGAAGCAAACCAGTGCGTTCTTCAGCAAGCCCGAGCATCTCGGCGGCAGTCACCTTTGTAGGGATAAGCGCCGTAGGGTGCGGTAAGACAGTACCAATTACTTGGTTCTTCACCAGATACTGGGGCTTCTTGCCAAAGTTGGCCAACATAACCCGAAAGGGGTGTTCGCTGTTGATTTGAACAACTCCGTTCGCCAACGCGACCTGATACTTCTCGTATAACGAGTTCAATGGTTGAACAACCCGCAAACCACGCGGTGCGGCAGTAACATCAACCCAAACCTGGGATTCTGGCGGAATAGAAATTGCACGCGCTACGCGGAGCTTCGGCGACTCCTTCGGAGGTGAGGAATCCTGTAGAGGAGCGGGTAGTGGTACCAGCTTAGCTGACGCTCGGCGTAATGAGCGACGAACAATCGGTACAACCGAACCATCTTCCATTTCCACTTCACGCGCACGCGGTCGTATGGCTTCGACATATCTGTCGCAGAAGTCACACCCTAGAATGACAGGGGCAGCGAGCGTCTTGCAGACGATGAATTCTACCTGCTCGATGCAGTTACCAATCCTGACAATCAGTGAAACCATTCCAGCCGTTTGTAACGGGTTATTGTTGGCATCTGCCACGTCCATGACGGGTCCAGAGCGGATTCGACAACGGACTTCCGGCGGTAGTAACGACTCAACAATGAAGTTGGGGCCAGCACCTGTATCCAAGACAGAGAGATGACGCACCATATACTGGGTGGATAGGCCAAGGTCAGCAAATATCTTGTAGTTTCGCTTGGCCAGCACCATGACTCGATCCGGGATCCGGTTGTTCCTGAACCGTATCCACGGGCGACGTAACACACCGATGGTGGTAGAGTCCACGTCTAAGACGGTCTGTTTCCTCGAAAGGATTTTGACCTGGGAGCGAGGCGGTGACGCCTCGGGCGCCGTAGACCTCGACTCGGGCGCCTCTCCATTGGAGACTCCCGTACTCAGTTTAACTGAGTTCCATCCGTTCTAACGGGAACGGCGTCCTGTGCAGCAGGCATCTTCACAGATTCCTGTGGAACAGCGACAGAACTACCCGCAACAGCGGTTGCCGCCACGGCTTGAGCCGGTGAAACATTGACCTGGGTCGAACCAGAGTGCAGTAACGCAGCCAATTCTGCAGCAGACACCCTACGGGGGTACTCAGCCTTCGCACGCAGATATGCGGTTACCGGCACTGACGCCTGTTCGGCGGGGGTCAGCGCTTCAAAATTCTCCACAACCGTGGGCATTTCCCTCATCGAGAGGTTGCAGTTCGGAGCTGCATGCCCGTGGTTGTAACACGTGAAACAGATCAGGGGTGGTCTTCCGGAACTCCGTGGGTCTTGGAACTTCACCGTTCGCGGGTCTACCCAACCAGGTCGCTGGTAACGACTCCCTGAATAGGGTACTTGAGGACCGCGAACGCGTGGACGGTCTGCGTAAAGCAGCGCATCTTCCGTCTTCGACGAGGCTTCTGAAGTAGAAGGCAACTCCGTAGTCGGAATAGAATCCAGGTCCACCTGTGCGAGATGTAAGTTATCCACATCGTGGCCAGAAAAGTCCTGCGGTAGCAGTGAAGCCGATGACGACCCTCCTTCGAGGTGCAACGCCTTGGTTGAAACCCGGTATCCGGTGCGTGCGCGCAAGGCGTCTCCCTCCGCCTTCGCGTACTGCACTAACTCCAGATAGGTAGTCTTCTTCCGGTCTTCCCGTCGCTGGGCAACCAGAGTGCGAATAGCCGGATTCAATCCGTTGATAAACAGCGTACAGCGCTCGTTTGAGGAGTAAACATTGCCACAACGGTGGAATGCCTTATTCAGGCGTACCGAGTACTCGGTTTCCGACTCCTTCGGGCGTTGTTTCGTCTCCCGCAACGCGGTGATTGCTTCCTCGATAGAGGTATTTGTCGCATACGAGCGCAACAAATACTGCACTGCTTCGGGCCAGCAGGTGACCCCTCCTTCAGAGGCGCGAGATGAACCTCTTACAGAGTTATACTGATCTTCAGCGAGTCCCCGTAGAAAATACGGTAAGGCAACATAAGCTTGCCCCTCACTCATGCCGAGGATGTCAGCTTCCGCTACAAAGCGTGAAAGAAAGTCAAGCACCAGAATGGGATCCTCCCCAGTGAACAACTGGTTGCGAAAGGTTAAGGACATGCGTTTGATGCAGTCCTTCACCTTACCCGTGCCACGGGGCGTCCGGTTCAGACTTGAATCTTCCAAACGGTAATACCGGTAAGATAACAACCTTTTGAACAAGGGATTCGTCGGCTCCAGTTCCCTCAAACCTGAGTGCTTTCGCCCCCGTTTCCGGGTACCAACAACACCATAGGTGGACGTAGAACTCCGCGAACGCGTAGAACGAGCGCGACGTTCACCGTCACTTGACGAGCTCGATGATAAGGAACCCGCCGAGCGGTTTGAAATACCAGAAGACTGTGACGATTCCGAGTCATACTCGTCGACATTCCTCTTCTTAGAGCGACTCTTCCCGGACTTCCGGTCACGTGTACCACGAGACACTCCCGCAGAGGCGGCAGCAGGGCCGTCATCCTCACGGATGGTGGCCTCTAACGTCTCAAGACGGCCAAGGATCCGAATGAACTTCGTGTTAACCTCCTCGGTGAAACTGGGATATCCTTGAAGAACCTCCAAGAGGGCATTAACATCCGTCCGTAAAATACGTAGATCCTCTGATACACCTCCGTTGAGGGCTGCGTCAACCTTCAAACGAAGTGTGTCGACCTCGGAAACGAGTGCTTCATGAGAACTCCTCATGACAGCAGTCTGAGCCTCAAGCACACGAACTTGAGTCTTCAACTCGTTTACGAGCGCATCCTTCGCCGCGACAACGGGTATAAGACCCTCCAAAGGAGCAGATGAGGGCCCAGCCACTGGGGCGTCAGACGACTTGTCAGGCTGTTTCCGGTTTCCGGGTTTCTTTCCATCACCCTGTAGGGGTTCAGGAACAGACCGCAGACGTGGGGGCAAGCCAGAGCCAACGGAGCGAGACTTCGTAGGGCTCGAGCGCTTGCCCGACACCATCGTCCACGACGAGATACAACCAGAAAACTGGGACCAGGAAAGCAAAACAACAAATTAACCTCGAATGAGTGTAGCGTCCTCACGCGAGTGACGATAACCGACAAATCGGACGAACCGACCGTACCAACGGGAACAGCCGTATACGGAATTAGGGCTGATTCGACCAGATTGCTGGGAACGGTAGACAACCCAAACGGGGTGACAACAACCGTACCGACGGGAATCACACACTACGGAAATAGGTAGTGCCACCGGTAGTAAACCGTGTCCAAACAACAACCCCAAATGAAGAAAGCAGTACCAACACGACGTCTGTCGGCAGAGCCTTCCAGTAGAAACTGTGTAGTGTATCTCCACGACCAGATACGAACCGGCAAACCGGAAATTGATCAGAAAACCAACTTGCTGGATCAACGCGACTTCTAAGTCGGGAGACCAATTGTTGTGCAAAACCCAGCGATGGGGAAAGACACGCAAAGGCGGTTCAGACCCTCTCTCAAGAGGCGAGCACAGCAGTAGAGCGCTCCCACAGGTACGACACGGCAATGCCGGGTGTAAGACCGGGGTCGACCCTTCCCAAGTAATGGAGGGAGCGAAGCGGCGAAGAAGAAGCGTCCAGCGGTAGAGAACACACGACACAAGTCGGCAGTAGCGTCACGTGCGTAGCACGCGGTACCCACGAGTGTGGCGATGACACGCGAGAGCGGTAATAGCCCACGCGAGTGTGTCGAGCCACGAACGGTATGCACCGGTACACCAAGTAGTGCTACCTGTATAACAGGGACAGAAATAAAGAAAACACACACAAAGTAAACACGCGAAAGCGGTAGTGGTGTTAATGATGCCGCGAGGCAGATGATGAGCCCTGCACAAGGTGCCGACTCTCCGGGAGGAGGATATCGGTCACCAAGGGTGAAACATCAGAGCCGAACACTCGGTTAGTCCGTTTACTTCCCCGACAATGGGTGCAGCTCAACCTACTAAGTAGTGTAGAGTGCCACTGTCAAGTGTGCAACCGGGCTAACTAAAATAAATAATAAATATCTAGAATATCCCAAAGTTGGGTGCCAACCGTCCATACACGTGTGTAGCCATCCAGCAATGCTGTGCCAACCTCACCAGAGTCCCCGACCTCCACTGCACTGCAGGGGCAGTGATTTCACACCAAAAGCGAGCAAATACCGCATAAAGCGTGGCTCTACATATCCCCCTCCTGAGGTGCGAACACTACGTCTTCATGACGGTTGAAGCACCGGACAAACCAACAACGTTGTGCATCCACCTGCAAGAGCGGTATCTGCGAGCGATCGTGATGAATTTGCGCCATCTTACCCGTTTCTGGGTCTATATGCGTCGTCCTGTACCTCCTATGAAGTTGCGATCACCGTCTATCGACGTGCCATAACGTTCCCGACATCGTCGTGAAAATGGTTGCAGCACGCCCAGATTGGGGTTCACTGCGTTTCATTCACGCCCAATAACGGTCCTGGAGCCCGCGCGATATGCGTTTGGGCTTCTCTAGTGGGTGCGCAACCAACGTCCTTGACGGTGCCCTTGCCCGCAGTACGGCGAGCCGACTTCCTGCCAAGCAGTGCTGCAGCAACGCTCGACACACCCGAACGGGAGCGGTCCTCCTGAACTTCGTTCACTGTCCCGGGGTTCCGGTGCTATACCTCTCTGAGGCGCCTATTTTCCCTTTCAGGGGCGGTTGCCACACTGTGGAATCGACAAGCGCGATCCAAGGTCACCCAGTACAGTAGCGACCTTTTCCTGCCCAATTCCTTCCTCTCCGAGGTCCACCGTCCCGTTATACGGTCGCTCACATCACGCAATCAAGCGGCACGTAGTCTCTAGATGGGTTCAGAAGTTACGACATTGTCGAATCAACGCTGCCGACGACGTTTCGGAAACTTCACACAAAGAACTTGGGAATTTGACATACCCGAAAAATTGTAGTCGCCATAACTTTTGAACCAGCTACGCTCTGAACAAACCCGATACATCGGAGAACTCCTGAGAATCAGAGCTTTCATTTGACAACAAAACTGTTGGGATTGAACACCACTAAGTGGGAAAGCCCGACCCATTTCAGTTGACAAAAATGCGGTCTAAAAATAGATTGTTGAACCGAAACGGTGCCGTAGCTCCAAAGTTCTTCAAGACAATTGCGTTCGGTTTCCGCCAAAGTGTTTGTATACATCCAGTGACTACTGGTACAAAACCGTTGAAGAAACGAGCCAGTATTCACCGAGTTACGGGTCTTTTGCAGATGACCCTCGCAAGGTACTGTAGAGGTGATACACCCGACATCGGAGAACCGCGAAAAAGACCAGAAACGACTGGTAATCGATACCAACGCCTTGTGCGGCTGTACCAGAGACCGCAGAAGCGTAAAAGACGGCCTCCACAACGGAGTGAACAGTAGTAGACGTGGTCGAAAGTCGTTGACAGCAGCAATTAAACCGGTAATCCGTGAAAACTTTCAACCGGATGACGGCGTACTAGACCTTAATCAAGGTTCAACCTCTACCGAGGGCAGTCACTAGACCTCACAGAGGGTTCGTGAAACCCAAAATCAAACACACCAGCAAGGCTGAGACAACAAATGACACCATAAAAATGGGTCGCAAAACAACAATGATCCTTCAACAAGATGTGTATCTTCCGGTCCCGTACCGTGCAGAACTCACGAGAACGTCTCGGTAAGCTTTCGAAAACCCGTGCAAACGGTGAGATGGAATGATAGGCCGCAGTGCGGGCGCAAACGAAGCTCCAGAGATATCGGTTAACCAGAAACTATCCTCGACCACGAGAGTGACGAACCCTTACAAAGGTGATGATAACCGATGAAGATCGGGGTTCTTCCGCAATATGCGTGACGGTTTCGAACCTCGGCCGCATGTGGCGTGCAGTGAGAACCGTGAAACGTGCAAAGACCGTCACTGACGAGAACGAACCCTGTTCAACGTGAAAGCCAAACGAACGAGCGGTGCTCCTCGAAAATGGCAAAAGGTGATCAAACCGGTAGATACACATGATGTACACGGAAATTGTACACCCTTCTGCTAGGGAAAAACCGTGATTGCGGTCCACTATGGTAGTAGCGAACCCGCAAGCTGGACAAAAAACCTAACAGGTAAACAACATCGAAAACGATTGAATAGCGATTAGACACGACATGAGTCGGATTCCAACCGCAAAATGCGAGCAACCAAGTGACCCCACATGGGTGAGAGTCACATGTGAAACTCCTTCTTCATAACTTCGCATCTGAATGACAATTCCTCTCCATAGAGTCTTCATTCTTCTTCCGAGTGTACTTCATCCTCTTCAGAGTGCAACTAAACTTCTCCTCACCTGAGGGCATAACTGATCTTGAACTCAACTCTCTTCTTCCTAGAGTGTCTCCTCACCACGCGAGTAGCGGTACAGTACTCCTCTGGAGGTTGTCGCAGTGTTCCTCGATTGAGTGTTGTCGTTCGTAGAACCGTTCGTGCGCGGTACGCGATACGCCTCCGTCTCCAACGACGTGTGTTATCCGACCATCGCTTGATGTAGGTTAGCCGGCAACGCCGTGTTAGTTCGACGATGGTACTGCACGATCTTCGATCGGGGTAAGTGCTCCACGGGTTCGTCCGAATCCCGCGACGGCGGATAGCCATACCAGCGTACCTGGTACTGAACAGACCCCTTCGGGTTCCAACTGTGTCCCACGATGTGGTCTACGACGAACTCTTTCGAGTATACGCCCCGCTCGAGCTCTTCCTGCGAAGGGTCGTCAGCGCGCTGCGGCGGTGCCGTAACTTCGTGACCAGCGGTGCTGTGAGTTTCTCCTGACGCCTTCGGCGGTGGATTTGCCCTCTGCTGAGTGTTCGTTTCCCGTTTCCGGGCTTCTTCAAGCAGCTTCGCCGCTTCGGCGGGTCCGCGAACGGCTAGTTCACGCGATAGTTCCCGTCTTAACGGTGAAGGCGGACGCGGAGGCGGATTGTTCACCACGGCACGTGCCGGTTCACGTGAAGACACGCGACGGTTCGCGGTGGTGGCACTGCCACGAGCTGTGACTGGCCCATTGTGTGGGGCGCGCTGCGCGCCCCAAGATTTGTGGTGCGCAAGCGCTCCTGCAGCTGCAGTGTGCGTTTTCCCTAAATCAGGGCTGTAATCCGTATCTCCAAAGAGCGGTGCGCCGTCATGACTTAGCGAAACGTCATGACGTGCGACTTGCGACTTCCCCACGGCTGGGTGCAACGGTGCACTACCATTACCCGAACCGGGGTGTGTGATCTTCGCTTCAGCGAGCGTCTCCTCTTCTTCCTGCTCTGCAGTGTCTAAGGTACCGGGATCTGCCGTGACTTCCCTACAGCGCGCCTGCGAAGGCGGTTTGCGGCGGTCGTCAGCGGCGGAATGCGGCGACTGCGCGTCCGAAATACTCCGTGATACAGTATCCAGCTTCGCTGTAGCCTTGCTCTGCCGAGAAGTCGGGTGTTCTTGATCAACTTCCGGCCTTGCCGTGGAAACTTCGCGAACGAGAGCATGCTCCGCGTCCTGCGTCCGTGCGACGATGGGCGCGTGTTCCTGTGACAATTCCCCAGATGGGTGAGCAATACCAGTATCCTGGGACAACCTTGAGTCCGTTCGTTGCGTGCGGTGTCCTTCCGAAGGTCGCGATCCTTCGTGGAAGGTTGTGTATCCTCCGCAGAGTTCTGCGCGACAGCGGCCGACTGCGGCGCGTCCTTCGCGACTTCAACACGCGACAGCGGGTGATCCTTCCCACTGACAGTGGTGTCCGTAGCAACTACGTCTTCGACGGTGTCCTGAGGCGACTCTGCCTCTGCTTCATTACTTTCCCGTAAATCACGGTGCTGCGACGGTAGCGACACCGGTGACTCACTCTCCGCGACAACGCGTGAATTCCCCTCCCCCTCCTTAGGTGGAGCGTTACAGGGAGCAGTCATCACGTCAGTTGACGGTGTAACAGACGCTGTGAAACGCGATTTCACCAGCGGTGTATGTTCCGATACCTCGGCTTGCGACGATATAATCGGTACATCTGCAAGACCCCGTGTTGGGTGACGGAGCCCCACAGTGGGTGTAGTGTTCTGCGACGAGGTTCCTCGGTTCTCTGTCTGTCCAGCTTCCTGCTGTGTGTCCGAAAGTACTTCCGTGTGAACGGTTGGACCTCTTACCACGCGATCGCGGGAGAAACGCTCATGAGCGTCACCAACTTCCAGTACGGCTGTGTCCTTGTTCACGCTGACAACGCGGTACGGACCATCAGCGATGGGTGAAAGCTTGTGGCGCCGCTCCTTTTCAGGGTTGTAGTACTCCTTCCTGACAAAGGCGAGGTTTCCCACTTTCAGTGGCGGTAGTGGTCTCCGTACCCGGGCATCAAAGTTCCGCTTGTAAGCGTGTTGTGCTTTCGCCATTGACGACCTGGCGACAGGTACCATTGCGGATAACCACTGCTTCCATTGCAAGTAGTGATCCCGTATTGACGGTGACGTATCCAGCTTTGCTGATGGTTCAACCGCAACTGGCGGTGGTGTCCGTGAGAGCACGAGCTCAAAGGGCGATAAACCAGTTACTCTGTGAACTTGCGTATTATACGCATACGTCACGGTATCCGTGTAGAGATCCCAAGTTTTCGGGTGTTCAACTGTATAAGCCCGCAATGCGGAGAGCATTGTCCGGTTAAACCGTTCGACTTGCCCATTGCATTGGGGATGATACGTCGTCGTGAAGAGATTCTTCACGTCGAGTATCCGACAGACATCCTGGAAGAAACGTGCAGTAAACTGCGGACCATTATCTGAGAGGAGATTGACCGGGGGACCGTAGACCATAACCCAATGGCGAACGAATGCCTCCGCAACACTGCGTGCTGTAATCGACTTCAACGGAACTGTCCGGACTAGCTTACTGAATCTATCCGTAATAACGAGTAAGAACCGATTTCCTCGGGAAGTACGCAAGAACTCGCCGAGTATATCGATGGCAATAAACTCCAACGGCGCCCTTGCGGGGAAAAGTGTTAGTTTCTTCGCATGGCGACGCTGTTTAACTCGCTCGCGAGCACAATGTGTACACGCCTTCACGGTGGTGTAGCAGTCCAACGCTAACGCGGGCCAGTAGAAATCCCGACGCAGTGTCGTGTATAACCGCTTAGCACCCGGATGGGAAGCCATCCGCGAGTGATGGGAGAGATGCAATACCCTTGTTTGTAAGGAGTGAGGAACCACAATCTGTGGGGCAGAACGAACCACTCTGACGAGGTAACCTTGTGTGTTGACCCCGAACGGGATGTTAGCACCACCATTAATTTGGGAGCGTATCCTCGTACAGAACGGGTCAGATTGCTGTTCCCGCACCAGCTCTTCTGGAGTAATGGGGACGAATGTACCGGATTCCGGGTCTTCACCGTCTGCGACGAGCAAATCATCACAGATGTCGTCCGACACGATGTCGTAGTCTTCATCACCCTCCTCCATGAGGAAACAGGGGATATCTTCATCCTCGTCATCGACGGGTAAAGCTTCACCTTCAGTTCCTAGACGTGAAAGAGCATCCGCTTGCGCGTTCAAACAACCCTTCTTATAGGTGACCTCGTAGTCAAACTCGGCAAGCCGAAGACGCCAACGCATTAAGCGTCCGGAAGGCTCCGTGACTGACATTAACCAACGCAAGGCGGAATGATCCGTATTGACGGTAAAGTGCACACCCATAAGATATGGTCGTAGAGTCTGCAAAGCCCATACCATGGCGAGACACTCCTTCTCGGATACCGAGTAATTGCGCTCGTGCACGTTGAGTGTACGAGACCAATAGCCAATTGGTTTGCGTTCCCCTTCGGGTGTAGTCTGAAAGAGAGCGCAGCCAATTTGGTAATCGCTCGAATCCGTATCCACGGTGTACGGCAACCCGTTCTTTGGTAACGCTAACACGGGTGCCGTGGTAACAGCCTCTTTAAGAGAGTTGAAGGCCTCCACTTGCGTGGGGGTAAGTGGTCCCAATTTGGGCGGTTGTCCCTTCTTCAGGAGTTCGTTGAGCGGTCCCGCGATCTTCGCGAAGCGAGAAATGAACCGTCTATAAACGTTGCATAGCCCTAGAAAGGAGCGTAGCTCTGTCTGTGTAGTGGGGTGCTTCGCCTCTTTGAGGGACTTCACGCGAGCTTCCTCGATCAGTAACCGTCCTGGACGTATGACATGGCCCAGATACTTCACTGAGTGAGTGAAAAACTCACACTTCCTCAATTTGAGAGTAATTCCAGCATCCCGCAAAGCGGTCATTATCTCCCGAACATGTTCGAGGTGATCGTCCAAACTGTTGGAAAACACGATGATGTCATCGAGGTATACCAAGCAACTCCGCCATTTGAAGCGAGCTAACAAAATGTCCAGAGCACGCTGAAACGTAGCGGGGGCGTTCGTTAACCCGAACGGCATACGCTTAAAGCGGTATAGTCCTGAATGACAGGTAAACGCGGTCTTGTCACGGTCTTCCGGTCTAACTGGTACTTGCCAGTAACCCCAGTTTGCATCCAAAGTGGAGAAAACAGTAGCATCGCCAAGCGAGTCGATATACTCGTCCATACGAGGTATGGGGTACACGTCTTTGACGGTGACATCGTTCAAGCGACGATAGTCGATAACAAAAGGCGCACAGGACCCCGTCGGG